>PVIC010028668.1:7390-23153 GCA_004025085.1 Thryonomys swinderianus
CTGGCCCTGAGCTCACTATGGTGCCCAGGCAAGCCGCCGCAAACTCAGCAATCCTCCCGTCTCTGCCTCCCGAGTGCTGGGATTACAGGCGTGAGCCACCACGCCCAGCATTATATGTGGTAACCGGGGATCGAACTCAGGTCCTTACGCTTGCGAGGCAGGCGCCGGAACCACTGAGCTAACCCTCCGGCCCTGTTTTTTTTTTAATCATCAATTTTTTTCTTTCCTCTCATTATTTACCCCTAAACCCCATTTCCCTTTGAATATATACTATTTCACTATATTGACCATTCATTCTAGAAGACTTTTACAACTTCAGTTCCCCAACCCTTTTTAAAAAAATACATTATTCTGGGACAAGGACTTAGCAAGTTGTCCATGCTGAGCTCGACTTTCCCACCCTCCTGCCTCAGCCTCCCAGAGTGCTGGGAGGTGGTCCTACTGACACAGTCTATAAAAGAAAGGCCACTGTAACTGTAAAAAATATCAGAAGGAAATGATGTAAAAATAAAGACTAAGTTGGGCATATTTTCTTTTTATCATCCTGGCCCCAGGTCTATGAAAGATTGTAGAGCTTCAGACTAGCATTTGAAGACCAGGCAATTTAAAGATCTGCTGAGTCCCTCTGTCCTTCCATGGTCTGTTAAATAAGATGGGCTTTTTTTGTTTTTAATTTTGTATCACAGTGTTGTACCTGTGTGCATTTGAATATTCACCTACGGCCACACTGCAGCACTAAGGGTTGTGTGGGTGGCAGCAGTGATGTCTACCCGAATCATGCAGGAGGGGTGGGGGGGCCCTCAAGGGGCTTCTGGAGTTCCCAGCCTGCTCCTTCCAGCAGATAGCTGAGGTCTCCCTGTGCACCCCAGTGGAAAAGATGGAAGCTGTTGAGATGCATAATTAGGCCCAATTCTCACCTGAAATAACTAAGCTATGTTTTCTTTGCATCTAGAATTCCCTTAGTTCAGTTCTTTTGATTTCAGTACGTTTTTAGCTACTTAGCACGGAATTGGGGCCTCACTGAACATTTCCAGCTGAACTTTCTCAGCAGTTCTCTTAAATCAAATTGCCTTTGAGAACTCCATTACGAAATGTAGAGGAGCAGCTATAATTTCTGTATTCTACCCTGAGTTATTGATTCAGGATTAGCCCAGCATGGTCCAAAAGAGATGTTTTGCTTTCCTGTGAGTGTCTCCTTCACTAGGTCATTACCAGAATTTATATCAAGTGAAAAGACAAGAATTCTTGAAACATCTCTTTACATAGCAGATTATTAATAGCTCAGGAAAATGGTGCTTACAACCAGGAAAATCGTGGTGACATCTGGAGCTCATATGGCATGGACTTCCTGTTTCTTGGGTGGTCAAAGGCTTAGTGGGTTGGCGAGCAGGTTTTAGCTTTGGCCTACGTCATCGGGCAGCTTTTTATTCTTGTTGTGCGCAGTGATTGATTCACGTAGGACAAGATGGCATTAAGAGCGTTCCCCCTACATCGGAGGGAAGGGAGCACTCTTCTCCCGGGGAACATCATGTTTTGTTCTACCATCGATGGGTGTGCACGGAGTAGACATCCTCCACTTCTGAAATAGGATGGGACTAGTGGGGCTGTATGTCTTGGGCTGGGCATACTGTAAAAATCATTATATTCATTTAGTATGTGAATCTGAACAAGAGACAGATCTTACCCACTTGTCTTCATTGGTTTCCTCCAAGTAGGAAGGATACTAAAATCTGCCTATTAAGGAAGATGGCGGTGCCTCCAGACTGGGGATTGAACCCAGGGCCTTTTCACTGAGTTGCCTCCTCAGTATTTTTTAATATATTATTCTGGGACAAGGGCTTACTCAGCTGCCCACTCTGAGCTCACTTTTGTATTCTCTTGCCTTTGTAACCCCTCACATGCTGAGATTATAGGGATGTGCTAGCAGGCTAGGGTTTCTGAGTGTACGATGAATCCAGAGTCGAAGTTAGATCGGTGGCACCGTGCCTGCCTCGTAAGCACAAGGTCCTGAGTTTTGATTCCCAGTGCTGCCCAAAAAAAGAAACCACCGAACTATCTAACCCAGTCCACCTTGACTCTGCATTAAATCACGTTACTAGTTTAGAGTTGACATAGAAATCATGTATGTGCTCAGGTATATTTAATTGCAGATAAATAACAAATAACTTAGTTAAAAAGCCCAAATATGATGTAAGATGTACCTACCTTTTGGCATACTTAAAAGATCAGTGTTTTTTTTATTAATTTTTACCTTTATTGGTACGTTGTATATACACATCATGATCAGTATTGGGAATTTGTACCCGTATACAAGATCAGTGTTTTCTTGTTTGTTTTTGAGGGGTTTTTTTTGATGCTGACGTTTAACTACGTATCCATTTCTTTCATTTGCTAGGTCTGACAGCTCTGCATATCACAGTACCTGCTAGTTGTAGAAAGATGTCTCTGCTGTTTGACCAGCAGCCTAGACTCTGCAGCCAGTCTGCCTACATTTGAAAAATAGTTCTGTAATTAACTAGCTTGTGCCTTTGAACAAGTTTTAAAATTTCTTTATCCTTCACTTTCGTCATAGTGAAATAGTTAACCACAGTAATGGCATTGTTGTCAGCTGTGTATTTAGGGCCCTGTAAATGTGTACGGTTTGATTATTTTATCACTGTTCATTGAGTCCCGGGTACAGCGTCATGTACGCTTCCTCTCTGCTGGATGATTTTTAATGATAGTACATTGATCTGTGCAAAATCGTACTTCCAAGGGCGGAGGTCACCATACTGCCGCTGATCTCGTGTGACTTTGGTAACAGGAAAAACACCCTCCAACCCCTTTTCCACAACTCTGTGATCTCTCACAGTTAGGATTCCGTCTCATCAGCATTATCCCTTCCTGCCATGGGCACCCCCAGACCAGAGCTGGGAAACTGGTGTGCCCTTAGACATGCCCCTCCTCTCTGCTGTCTTCAATCTGGGGCATCTTTCTGGAGGGCGCTGAAGGATTCGAGAAGCAATCAAATCAGCCTTTCACCTCCTTCTATAATTATATATTTCAATTATTGAATACTCATCCACACTTGGTGCTGATAATACAGCATTGTAATGCACCGTGTGAGTGAGTTAGTCGCATGTGGCCAGAGACGCCTTTTAAAGATGCGGAGTAAGGAAACACCCTTTGCTTGGTGCAGACATTGCACTGAGCGTTGTGGATCGATCGTTTTACTTCATTCCACAGCGAGGCCGCAAGGCGCGTTCTGTCTCACACCTGTCATCCGTCAGCCACGGCTTAGCGACATGCTCTGCTGAGGTCAGAGCAGAACAGGGCCTCGGAACAGCTGCCTTACTGGACACGCACTTCCTGATATGTGAATGTCCTCGTGGGGCAGCAAATCTTGTTCTATGTATGTTACTAGTTAAAACTACTTAGTAGTAGCTTTCATTTGACTCTTTATTTCCGTTGACTAGTTTTGAAATTGTTTGCACTTAACGGTTACAAGAACAGCTTGAGCTGGGCACAGTGGTGGCATCCTGTGGTCCCAGGCCTTGGGAGGCTGAGGCTGGAGAATCCCTTGAGTTGAAGAGTTTGAGCCTCGCCCAGCCTTAATCAGAGTTTCCCTGTCTCGAAAACAAAAGGAAACCCCAAATGAAAAAAGGAACCGTTTTGAAGATGGGCTTGTTTTCACTTGCATTGTCAGAGCGTGCCCCCCACGAGAACCAAGAGGGATTATTTTTGTGGTTTTGGAGGCTGATTTCTCTGTGTCATCCAGGCTGATCCTGACTTTGTCATCCTCCTGCCTCAGCCTCTCAGGTCCTTAGATTAGAGGCGTGTGCCACCCTGCCTGAGGGAAACGCTTTTTATGTTTCAGGACTTCATTTATTTGAGCACATTGAAGTGTGTTGTAAATCTGCCCTGCTGGAGACGCCTTCCTGGATTCCCCGAGCAGCAGTGATCCCTTCTGCTCCTAAACTTGACCTGTTTGGTTTTGTAATTTTACATCTGAGTAGTGTTTTATTGGTGTCATTCAATTCCCCTAAGCTTCTGAAAAGCAAGACTGTTTGGTGTGTGCAGCACCGCTCTGTTTGTTAAATATGTGGCTAAGTATGTCCTTAGTCTATCAAAGAGGTATAGTTCCAGGGAAAATATACACATTGTGGGGAGAGGAAGGATAGCTATTGTTTTCTACTCCTTGGCTGTTTCTCATCTGTTTCCTTTTTTTTTTTTTTAGCTGTACATGTTACTGGTCTGGAAAGAAAATGTCTTTATGTAAAATAATGATTTCTTTTTCTAGCACCTTGGCACTTAAATTTATTGTTCTTCCTGAGGAAGGAGAACAAAGCCCAAGTGAGTTGGATTATTGCTTTTGTCTCTCTTTGTAATCATTTAGAAAACAAGTATGCAAGCGTTTCATCTGGACAGTCCGTATGCGTTCTCGGTAACATCTGGTTATTTAATTTGAAAAACGTGTCTCTCTGAAGATTAATGGTGGACCTTAACCGGCTTCACATTCAGACATATATAGGATCCGTGTTAATCTCAGTCAACCCTTTCAAGCAGATGCCTTATTTTGGGGAAAAGGAAATTGAAATGTACCAGGGAGCGGTAAGTTACGGACCTATCAATTACTGTTGTGTTTAGGGCTTTTCTGATGCATAAATAGTTTTTCCTGAAGCTGGCAACACATTTGCATTTTCTTATGAATTACGTAGTGGGGGACGCTCCAGGAAAGGACATCGTTTGGCTTTAATGACGTACTGTTTTGAGTCTAAAAGAAGCAGGAGATCGACTCATATTCGAGCCTTTTTAATGGACGCAATCGGTGACGTGGGCCTTACGGGTCCCCCAGTTTGGGGGTGATCTTGCAGTTTCTACATGGGCCTGAGGAGTGAAAAGTGGGTCCCGCAGTGCAGTGGAATTAGATCTTTGTGAGAACCTTACGAAGCTGTAGCTATGACTTGATAAAGAAAAACGCGTCTTGTTTCACTTCCCGGGGTCCAGAGCCCGCTCCAGAGCCACTGGAACTGTGGGGTAAAAATGGAAGTTTAGTCCTTGTTTACACTAAGCTTTGTGGCCTCCCTCCGCCTTTCCCCTCTCCCTTCCCCTCCGCTGTGCTACAGAAAGGTGCATTCATTCGCCCTGACCCTCCGAGGCCCAGGAGCGAGCCCCCCACATTCACAGCTGGAGTGGAAGGCAGCTCCGCCGGAGCCGAGCCCGAGCCGGCCAGCTGGTGCCAGATGGATGGGTGGTGCTGGGTACTGGGCCTGGAGGAGCTGCCACTTGACAGGCCTTTGTAATGCTGGCTTTCCAAGAGCCCGGCACAAGGGAGGCACTGTCAGCGGGCCTGGGGTGGCAGGCGGTGACAGCTAAGGGCGCTCCCTTCCAGCTCTCTGGGAGAGGTGGATGCAGAGGCTCTTGAACTCATTCTTCTTCCTGAGCATTCTCAACCGATTGAGATGTAGAATTCTTGAAAATCTACTTTTATTGCCAAGAAGTAGCAGTGTTGTGTGATTGTTGTTTATCATTTTACCATGCATGTGCTGCTACTTATAGTGTGTGTTTGTAGCAGTAATCAGGCAGCCTGGATGCCCATTTCACAGATTAGGAAACTAGAGGTTCACAAGTAAAGGACTGGAATCTACTGAGTAAGAGTTGTAGTCAGGTCTTAATGACACAGAGGTCTTGGGAAGGAAGAGTCGGGTCAAGGAAATGCGCCCCCTGATCCTCACAGGTAGTTAGCTCAGAGGCTCTGCGAGGCTGAAGATGGGAAGCGAATTTGAAAATTAAAGGTCGTGCAAAGGCCGAGTGCAGTTTCAATGCAGCAAGTTCCAAACTTTTCCTCTGTTCCCAGTAGCACTCACTAAATTTCTTCCCATTTTCCATCCTCTTTTTAAAAAATCCTCAAAGAGCCATTGAAAGCCATCCTGCTCTAGCAAGGCGGGCTAAGAGCGTCCACTGTAGACTGCATCCTGAGGTCCTAGCCAGACACATTCCCGCAAGGCAGGTTTAACACATTACTCAGGTCCCTGTGTGGCACTTCCCAGGTGGCCAGCCCTACAGTGGCCTCCTCTTCTGACCGTGCAGGCCCCCACCCCCAGGCCCCTGCAACCCCACCCTGAGCTCTGATCTTGGAGGACCTGGCGCTGAGGAGCGGTTTCCCAGCTGGGTGCCTTTTCCTGTCACATAATGAGACTCAAAGATAGACTAAACCTCACTTCTCCTGCCCATAGAACGTCACCTTCTCAGAGGCCTTCCCCCCTCCCCTCCCCCCGCCCCCTGTTACTTGTGAGGTCCGTGGCCCGCGCTTTAGAGACTGGAGAGATAGGGTCTAGATGTTCTCACCCTGGCTGTGCTGTTCTTTCTACTCTCAGGTCCCCTAACCTTAAGAAGTCATCTTTTTCCAGCTATTGCAACCACATAGATATTTTTCTTTTTGGTAATTTTTTTTCTTTTTTTTTTGCTTTTGAGACAGGGTCTCGCTTTGTAGTTCAGGCTGGCCCTGAGCTCACTATGGTGCCCAGGCAAGCCGCCGCGAACTCAGCAATCCTCCTGTCTCTGCCTCCCGAGTGCTGGGATGACAGGCGTGAGCCACCACGTCCGGCACTGTGGTATGCGGTGTTTGTTGGTGGGCGTGTCTCCACGCCCAGCATTCTGTGTGGTTACTGGGGATCAAACTCAGGACCCTGCACTTGCGAGGCAGGCGCTGGAACCACTGAGCTAACCCTCCGGCCCTCTTTTTGGTAATTTTTGATGGAGTGGCAAAAGTGGGTGCAAGAAATGGAGTAAAACAGCTAGGGGATAGAGAGCTGGGGATTTAGCTCAGTGGTTCTGGTGCCTGCCTCGCCAGCGCAAGGTCTTGTGTTCGATCCCCGGTAACTATATACCACAGTTCCGGGTGTAGTAACTCATGTCTATAATCCCAGTACTTTGGAAGCAGAAGCAGGAGGATTCCTGAGAGTTCAAGCCTAGCCTGGGCAACATAGTGAGCTCAGGCCCGGCCTGAACTACAAAGCAAGACCCTGTCTCAAAATTAAATTAAAAAATAGAAACTGAAAGAACCACACCCCTTACCCTCTTCTTCCAGAAAATTTAGGTTTTTCTCCTCTCCATAGATAGACTCAGTTTCTTCTGAGGTCCCAGAATCTACAACTGGCATCTGAGAAGAGTCGATAGGAAGTTGGAATTCTGGGGGAAGCCAGCCCCAGGTGTTGGTAGTTCTGTCGGCAGTCTGTTACCAGGTGCCCTCAGAAGCACTCAGAGTGGAATGTGGCAGCGGAGGCTGCTCGGGTGGAGGGGTGTAGTGTTGGCGTTTCCGAGACTCGGGTCATGTCTGCAGGCTGAATCACATACATGCGCCCACGGAAGAGATCCTCGGAGTTCCATCCTAATTTTCTCAGGGTGTAACTTCATCACCGAGGGAATTTTATGATGCTGTGTCATGCGACCTTTAGGATGGAATCGTAGATACTGCAACTCCACACTGGTGGATTCATTTCCAAGCCCAAGAGAAGAAGTTCAGTGTCTTGCTCTACTACTTAATCACAGTCTTTGTTTGTTTCTTCTGTTGTCTAGGCACAGTATGAAAACCCCCCACATATCTATGCTCTCGCGGACAACATGTACAGGAACATGGTCATCGATAGGGAGAACCAGTGTGTCATCATCAGGTATGAGAAAGCGCCCTGGCCCTCGATGTGGAGGGTGCCAGGCCCGCGGTCCCCGGAAGGACCGGTTTTGCAATAGCTGCTGATGTCAGAGGCTGGTTAATGTGTCTGTGTAACAAGCACATTGGCTACTCTGTTTGGATTTACTTTGTAGCTGTGCCATGTGATGCCAGGCTGTAAAAGCTTTCTGTTTCCATGGGACGCCTGTGTATGTACCTCTTGCGTAAGGCATTAAAGCTTTAAGGCACATGCCAGCCAGACCTTTCTGATTATCTAGGTGAAATATGCCATCAAGCTCTCATGACAGTCCTAAAGCCTGTTGCTCACATGACTATGTGAGGCTTTGCTAGGTATACGAGACTCTGTGTGTCAGATGTGTTGTAATTGTGTCACTGTTGTAAACTGGAATTCATTCCCATGGGTCCTAATTCTTTCTTTAATAATTTAGTGCCTAGAGCTCAAACTTTCTGGATATACTTTACTCATTTGCTTTGAATTTTCTTTCTTTTTTTTTTTTCCTGGTACCAGGGATCGAACTTCAGACCTTTCCCTTGCAAGGCAGGTGTGGTGCCACTGAGCTACATCCCCTGCTTTGAATTTTTGAGGTCATCACTAGTAGATTCCAGCATTAGGTAGCTGTATCTGGTAATTCATTTACCCTGACTCATTCTGAGTGTTGGTTGGGTATAAGTGCTTTTAGATTTACTTGCTATTATGAATGTTCACAATCATGTAGCTATAGAGACTATAAGCGAGTACATTCCCTGACACTTAGAATTTGATAACCATTTTGTCCCCAAAATACTCAATATAATCATTTCATCTTACATATTATATTTATATCTATCATTTTTTTCAAAATCTTTTTTTGGCAGTACCAGAGATCAAACTTATGGCCTTGTGCTTGCAAGGAAGTGGCAAGCGCTACTGAGCTAAATCCCTGGGACATTTTTGTTTTTTCAAAATCTTAAGCCTTTTTTAAAAAAGCTTTTTTTTTTTTTTTTTTTTAGACAGGGTCTCGCTTTGTAGTTTAGGCTGGCCCTCAGCTCCTTATGTAGCCCAGGCAAGCCTCGAACTCAGCAATCCTCCTGTCTCTGCCTCCTGAGTGCTGGGATTACAGGTGTGAGCCACCACGCCGGCAAAAAAGCTTTTTATTATGGATATTCACAGACATATACAAATGAAAAGATAGCACAACCTATGGTCAGTTCTGTTTTTAATCCTCTATTCTTGCCCTGCTTGCTTATTAGAAGCAAATCCTAGAGAGCAAATCCCTTTGTCAGTTACTACTGTGTACCTCTACAAGATATTTCTTACTACATTAGAAAAATGAATAACTCTTAAGGCAGGAGTAGAGCTCAGTGGGAAAGCATGTGGTTAATATGTGTAAGATCCTAGCTCACGCCTGTAATCCCAGCACTCGGGAGGCAGAGGCAGGAGGATTGCTGAGTTCAAGGGCTTGCCTGAGCTACATAGTGAGCTCAGAGCCAGCCTGAACTACAAAGTGAGACCCTGTCTCAAAAAAAAAAAAAAAAAAAAAAGTGTGTTTCACAAATGGAAGCACATGGCAAAATTTTGTTTCTGTTTGCACAATTCTGCATCAGGTAACCAACATGAATGTGACCCCCCCCCCAAATGTGGCCATCTTTTCCAAAATTTGTACTGAATTTGTCACAGTGGTACTTATATAGGTGGTCAAAGTATTGGGTTTTAAATATCACTGAAAATAAGCCTTCCTTGTTTCTTTAATGTGTGAAACCGACAAGAGTTAACTTCCTTATTCCATTCTTGATTGTAGTTATTAAAAATGTTTACATTTCATTTTATTTTCAAATTGGGCAGAACATTTACACGGGTCCCACATGAAAACTGTGATACAGGGACCCTGGCCTGTTTCAAGGTAAATACAGACTTCAGGGTACGGCAAGGTCAGAGTAAACTGTGTGACATTTTACCTTCAGATATTCCCACGTAGACCTCTAAAAAAGGCAAGCAATTTTTCCTTAGCCCGGGGCCACTGTTACAGCTGGAGAATTCATAATAGTTCTTTGGTATCCTCTGAAACCTAGCAATCTTTGTTCCTGTTTCTCCAGTTGTTTCCAACTACTTCTTTCCTGCTGCTTTATGCAAATCAAGGGAGGCTGGATGCATTTGGTTATGAATCGTAAATTTATTTTTATCCTGCTACAGTTCTCCTCTTACCACCATATCGTACCCCGTGACGCTGACATTGGGTTGTGGCTGCTGTTACAGACACTGAACAAAGTCCTCCTGCTTACCAACTGTGCACTGTGCCACCGAGCCACACCCTAGCCCTTCCAACCCTGCCCCTTGCACATGAGGTTTTTTTTTTTCTCCTCTAGAACTAGGGATCAGTCCCCAGGATGCTCTACCACTGGGCTATATCCCCAGCCATTTTTACTTATTTTGAGATAGAGTTTGCTAAGTTGCCCAAACGAGACTCAAACCTGGCAGTCCTCCTGCCTCAGCCTTTCTTAGTACTGAGATTGCAAGCATGTACCACTGTGCCCAGCTGACGTTGACTTTGTGAAAAGACCATTTTCCTGTAGATATTGTCTAGATTTGTGATTGTTTCCACATGATCATATATTTATTCCTTCAACTGATTCTTCTGTATATCACGAGCTAGATCTAAATCTTAGAGGTTGAGCCTTCTGGGGGTCTCCCTGGGTAATGATGACTTCCTTGCGTAACAGGAAGTGCTTTGTTAGGACATCAGGCTGAAGTCATCTATTGCTACAGAGGCCTGGAGGTGTTTTCTTACCTGAATTTGAATAGAAGAGTGCTGGATGGTTTTGCTGACCGAGCCCCTGCTCCTCCCCTTCCTCAGTGTCCCCTTCTGGGCGCCTGCTGACACACGCACACACCCACGAGGGACAGAGGGCCACTTCAACCTCCTCTCCAGCTCTCCTAATGGCAAGGACATCAAGGACTTGCTCCCGAGGACTTGCTCTGTGAAGGTGACTGCACCTTAATATAGGAGCTCTAGGCCAGGGAGCTGCTTCAGCAACCCTCAGCTTCAGGGTGCAGGCCCCTCCAGGACCAGCTGCCTGCATGTTCTCTCCGCCCCGCCCTAATTCAGCGGAACCACCCACTCACCTCAGGAATGCCTTACGCTGATGATGACAGTGTGATTACATCAACAGCATATAAATCACAACCCAACAGAAATGCATAGGGCGGGCCTAGGAGGCTTGCAGGGCCTCCTCTCGACCCTTCTGGTGGAGTCACAGATAGTGTGACCCACGGCCGGCTACAGCGTGTGACTGCTCTTGCCACCCACCAGGGGAGTTTGCCCAGGTCTCTGGGGTTCTCTGTTGGGCTCAGTCACGTACTTCCTGTACAGCTGACCTTTGATTGCCAGCTCCTCCCAGAGGTCCAGGAATACCTTTAATCTCCACCTCCTCTGGAGACGAGAGCTTGGCGTGGCACATGCCAAGTCCCCCTGCTAAAGTGCGCTGTTACGTTGGTGGTGTAAGCTCGCGGGCAATCAAAGCACCTGTCAGGCAGGATACTGCAGGGCCTGGGGATGGAGCCCCAGAGGCCCAAAGCCCAGCCCGTCCTGGCTTATCCTCTAGAGCACAGGAGCTGGGGGTCTTTGTTTTGAGAAACTAAACTTACAGTCCCAGTGTGTCCAGTGGGCTCTCACTACTTCTGGCTTTGGGTGACCGCCTGGGGCCTCAGTTTCTTACCCTGTGAGTGAATTCATTGAACAGAGGACTTCTGAGGTTTCAGGCTTTGGAATTCTTACTTCCAGGTAATGCTAGAGGGAAGGGAAGGCAGAGGAATGTCCTGGATAGAAAGGCCAAGGGTCATAGCCACTGCACTAAATGGGTGGAAGCTTGGACTCCGGAAATGTATATGTGAGCAGACAACAAAACCCATTTTCTTGTGGCCAGAGGAGAAGCCCGTTGCTTGTGCTAAAGGACTCCGCCAGGTTTGGAAAGACTAGGTGTTTTTAGCTGCATTTATTTAGAAAAGAAAAAATAATGACCTCATTTCCATGATGCCCTTCAGACCTGCACGTCCTGGTGTGACTTGGTCTACATGACTCTGTGGCTTGGACAATGTGGCCCATAAAGGCCTGTGACCAGTGTCCTCCCAATCTGACGCGTGTTTCTAAGCAGTGAATACAGTAACAGGAAGGCCTGGAACTGACCATTTCTGGCTAGAAATCAGTGTAGCAAACTGAATTTAACAAGAAAGAAATGAAGTGGTTTGCTCAGCCTCAGGGCTCCTTTGAAGCTTGGTCTTGCACATCTCCAGACTTTCTTTGTCAAAACAGCTTGGACTCCCGCAGCATTAGGACGCTTGCCAACCCAGAGTGAAAGAGACCAGAGTTTGTTATACTGCAGGGAGAATTTCACCAGTGGATGGCTGCTTACGTGGCCCAGAACACCAGCTCTGGGAGAAGCCACGCTACCTTTAGGAGGTAAACAGAGGTTTGATTTCAGATTGAAGAGGGGGCCAGGGTCTTCAGGTATTGGCCAGTGTCTTCAGGTCGCAGCCCTCAGCTCTGCCTAGAGATGACAGGCCGCCTCTGTCTCCCAGAGTAGCCTTTTCACTGGGAAAAAACCCACCGTCTCTGCCATTCTCTGCCCATCCCATCTCCACAGAGGTCAACCCTGTTCCAGCACCTGCACCTTCCCTCCCAGCCTCTCCCAACCCTTAGGTTAACTCCTTGTTAGGAATAAGTACCTAGGATTGGCCCTAGGTGTTTCTCGAGTCTACCTCGGTATCCCCAACTTGAGAAAATATGTAGTTCATGATTCGAAGCTGCTAATATATCTAAAGATGATAATCTCACCCACCATTCCTTGCATTCACTAGTTTAATATTCCAGGGACAAGTTAATTTCTTTAGCCAGTTCCCGAAATCCTCGTTAGCTCCCAGGCTATAGAGACGCTTGGGTTCCACCTCTAGAGACTGTTGCACCTGATTTGTGCCGAGTCCAGAACGTGAGTATCTTTCTCTGACTCCCAGGTTGTTGTTGAGATTCGGGGTTTAAGGCTCTTGAAACCCTGGGTTTCAAGGTCAGGGTCAGGGTCCTCTGTCTTTAGCAGCATTAATACAGATGACCGACATTCCTCGTGGTGCTGTCTGTGTCCGTTAGGTCTTTCCCTCTCACCATTCTGGTGGTTGGCGTCTTCCTAGCTCTAAGTTTCACGGATAAAATGAAGTTTAAGAGAATTCCACGATTCCAGAACTAGGAAACGGCAGCTTCTGTTGGCATAGCCAAACTTCCAGCTGGCCTGGGCCTACTGAGTAGGACAGAATGGACTTGAGCTACACATAAAATATGTAGTTAATGTATCTATGTAACAAAACTTCATTTATTCTTTACATTTGTTACAACTTAAAAAAAAAAAAAAGATTGAATGGCCTGCTTAATTTAGGCCCGTGTGGCCTCAAACTTGATTCACCTTCTCTGTCTGTGATCTCCTGCGCTCTGCTGGGGATGGTCCCAGCTGGTCCATATCCTGAGACAGCAGGGCACCAAGTGAGGCGAACTACCCTGCACCTGAGCTCCTAGGACAAGTGTCCCCGTGTTCTCCGCACACCGGGAGGCTGGTGCCTGTGAGGACAGTTGGAAGACGGTTGACATAACAGAGAGTATAACCACAGCCCCTGACCTTACTGACCTCAGAGCCTGATGACGACAAGGGAAGAGGCATTTGTATACCCGATGGCCACAACCCGGACCACTCTGTGATGCACCCGCTTTGAGTTAAGGCTGGTGACCTGTAGACAAACCCAGCGATCCTGGTCATGTTGAGGCCTCTGAGCAGGGCTGCTCACTAAGGTAAGTAGAAGGGACAGTATCATGAGGGCGTGGGGAAACCTGGCGTCCTCACGGGGCCTGGGATGAAAAGCCCAGAAGGAAGGCAGGGACAGGCCAGCAGAGGCCCAATGGCCCTGCGGACGTGAACACTCTGTACCCGGTCGTCAAGCCCGGGTCTGCTGAGCTCATTCATCTTCCGCCCTCTGAAGCCCATCGTTGAGATTTGAGTGTTAGAACCATGCGTGTGCTATTTTAGAATGTTGGAGACAGCTATGCAAATCTATTTCATAAAATAGTCATGGTATGGCTAAAAAGAGAAGAAAAGCCTGTCGGTGTTTTCTATGTTCAGTACCTTCCCTGCCTCGCCGGGCCCGATCTTGGCACAGAGTCAAAGGCATTTCTGAAGCCTGCGCCAGCCGACCTCGGTGGAGATACCCTGGGCTTGGACTACATTTATGTGGCAGTTTTATTGCCTCTGTCAAATATGAATCCCTATCACATTGGGCCTCCGTTGGCTCTTCGCCGCCTTTGCGTGCCTAAAATGTGTAATGTCAATCTGGAAGCATTCCATTTGGTGCCGTTTTAAATTTTTGTTTTGTTTTGTTGGAAACATCCTACAGCAATTACTTTTTAGACACTAGGCTTTCTGCTTTTACTGTACCCAGCAGCCGTGTGTGAAATCTCTGTACATTGTATCCTGCATGCTGGGTTCTTTTTAAAGGATAAAGCTACAAGCGCTCTCTTGAAGGCACATCAGTAGGATTTGCTGATTGATACAATAGCAGAATTTCAGTAGAGAAAAAGGAGATAAGCTGTCGCTAGCGGATCTAAGATTTATGAACGCCCTGCTCCACAAGACGTTTGGGATTTAGAATCCCAGGATTTGTAGTAGTAAGAATGGAGAACAGGGCTGGAGATTTAGCTCAGTGGTTCCGGTGCCTGCCTCGCAAGCGCAAGGTCCTGAGTTCGATCCTGATAACCACATAGAATGCTGGGCATAGTGACTCACGCCCACCAGCCATCAATACCACATACCACAGTGCTGGGCGTGGTGGCTCACACCTGTAATCCCAGCACTCGGGAGGCAGAGACAGGAGGATTGCTGAGTTCACGGCAGCTTGCCTGGGCTCCATAGTGAGCTCAGGGCCAGCCTGAACTACAAAGCGAGACCCTGTCTCCAAAAAAAAAAAAAAAGAATGGAGAACAGTCGCCCAGACCTCTGATGTTTGGCATGATCCTCCAGCAGCCGCTGACCTCTGAACAATCCAACATGGTAGGAATTCTCAAGCTGTCTTCCTCTCTTTGAGGGGTGTCAGGCCCCTTCTCCGGGTTCTCCTGTGTCTCTGTTGCACACCTATTTCTGGTGTATCTCAGCAGCACTGAGCTGTCCTTTGCCTGGCTCTGGGAGGCCCACCAGCTCCTCCTGTCCACTAAGGGGCCGCATGGGCACTGCCCTCTGCCAGTGGGCTTCAGGACTGAGGGCCTGGATCTCGGCTGTTTCTCAGCTTTCTGCCAATCTTGTAGTGTATGTGATTGCCAAAAGCTTTATCAGGCAAGGACGATTATTTGAGAGGGTTTTGAGACTGTTGTCCATAGTCACATACGCAACTTTTCTTGAGGGTTGGTTTGCTCCGTACCAGTGAGTTCCAGCCCCTTCGATTCAATCAATTATGGATCAAAAACATTGGAAAAAATTTACACTTGTGTCAATACATAGATTTTTTTTCTCTTGTCCTTTTCCCCCAAGTGATATGGTGTAATGATTTGGGTAGCATTTATACTATATTAGGTATTGTAAATAAACTAGACATTACTTAAGTTATATAAGATTATGTATAGGGGCCGGAGGGTTAGCTCAGTGGTTCCGGCGCCTGCCTCGCAAGCACAAGGTCCTGAGTTCGATCCCCGGAAACCACATATATTGCTGGGCGTGGAGACTCACGCCCACCAGCAATCAACGCCGCATACCACAATGCCGGGGCATGGTGGCTCACGCCTGTAATCCCAGCACTCGGGAGGCAGAGACAAGAGGATTGCTGAGTTCGCGGCGGCTTGCCTGGGCACCATAGTGAGCTCAGGGCCAGCCTGAACTATAAAGCGAGACCCTGTCTCAAAAAAAAAAAAAAAAGATTATGTATAGGACATGTGCAAATATTATGCTGTTTCATGTGATTTGGGGGCCAATTCCCTGAGGATGCCAAGTGGTGACATATTTGCTCTGTGTCCTTTAATCACACCATTTTTAGATCCTTACCACAAGGTGCCTGGCTAAGTGGGTGGGCACGTCACCCTGGTACCAGAAGTATTGCCC
>PVIC010028669.1:0-17186 GCA_004025085.1 Thryonomys swinderianus
ACACACACACACACACACACACACACACACACACACACACTTCATCCACAAGAGCAATAATGTGACTATACAAAACAGGAGAAACATATTCAACTATTACCATTGCCTTAAATTTCTCAAATTCATCAGTTTAACACAACCCAGATTTTTATCTCAGTGTCTGCAGGGCAGAAGTCCAGCATGCTCAGCTGGCTCTGTGTTTAGAGTCTCAGAAGGCAGAAATCAAAGTGATGGCAGGTCTTGGTTCCTTTTCAGAAGCTCTAGGGAAGAATCTACCTCCTTGTTCATTCAGGTTATTGGCAGAAATCAATTCCATCTAACTCTGCTACCACCATCCCAGTTATTTGCAGGCTGTCATCTGAGAGCCTTTCCCTGCTTTGATCGTCTTGGCTCATGTCTTCCTTGCCTCCTTCTTCTATCTGTAAAGCCAGCCACAGCAAGATGGGTCTTCTCTCTGTCTATCTCTGTCTCTGTCTGTCTCTCTCTTTCTCTCTGTTTCTCTGTCTCTGTTTGTCTGTCTCTCTCTCTCCTAAAATCTACACTTCAACTAGCCCATGTGATTATCATGGTTCACTTGAGTAATATATGTTACTCATCTTATGTAAAATGACAACATTTATTCTACCTGAAAAATCTTTTTGGCCACGGAAGGCAATATGTACAAGTACAAAGTGAGGACATAACTTTTGTTTCTTGAGGAGATGTCCAAAATTTTACTTTTATCTGAATTATGTTTTGTTCACACCTGTGAAATCAATGAATAAATTCCTGTTGAACTCTTATGTTCTCTGCAATTTTACACATACATTGGTAAGCAAATGGAAATATCCATTTTCATAGTCTTTGAATAATATAATTTTGAATCTACTTGAAAACAGCACCAAATACAATGGAAATATTTGCTACTTGAATATTTCTATATGTCATACAACTTGACTGTAAACAATTTGGGAACCTGTCAATCATGAATGTATATTTTCTTAGTAATGCAATCTCCAAACAAAGACATTTCCAAAATATAATGAATTCCTTTTTGTTTTTTTTTTTGAGACAGTGTCTCACTTTGTAGTTCAGGCTGGCCCCGAGCTCACTATGTAGCCCAGGCAAGCCTCGAACTCACCAATCCTCCTGCCTCTGCCTCCCAAGTGCTCGGATTACAGGCTTGAGCCATTCCGCCCCCACCCCCACACTGTGGTATGTGGTATTGATTGCTGGTGGGCATGAGTCACCACGCCCAGCATTGTATGTGGTTACTGGGATCAAACTCAGGACCTTGTGCTTGCGAGGCAGGCACCAGAACCACTGAGCTAAATCTCCGGCCCTATAATGAACTACTTTTAAATATCCTGCAACAATGGATAATAGTAACCTGGCACAGAAAACCTGTAACACTACAGACAAGAGCCAATTGGAAGTAAGTTGATATGAAAGATACACAATAAAATAACTATTACAACCACTTTGTTTGGGAGACCCAGGGGAAAGACTGAGGCAAGATTTCATGCTCACTGACTCAGGTTATTGTGTGAATGAATGGTAAAGAACATAAAGATAGACTGTGGTGCGCAAACAGGTAGAAGTGAAGGTCTAGTGAGAGCATACACCAGTCAAGAGTAAAAGCTTGGTGGGGAAAAGTTTCAAAGAAATGTTCAGTGGGTCATTTGGTACAGATAACCCTGCCTAGGGAAAACACAACCCGATTGTTCATGAGTCTTTTGGTTCAAAAAGCAGAAGAAACAGTTACAATTTATAAGATGCATTTGTGGTTGTTTCACTCTTCTAGAAACTTTAAAGAAAAATGATCAAACTGAAAGTTCAAAATATATGCAGTAGTAGCCAGGGATGATGTAGTGCTGCACCTGCCTTGCAAACACAAGGTCCTGCATTTGACTCCTGTTAGCAGAGAAAAAAGAAAATTAGTTGTGTGTGTGTGTGTGTGTGTGTATTATGCAACAGACAGTCTGTAAGACACGGTTATTTGTGAATTTAAAAAGTCATCATTCAACACATTACCTAGAAAAACCCATAATTTATTTAAATATGTTTATTTTATTCTCATATGTTCAAACAAATTATTTTTGCTTTATGATCAGAGGTTTTTTCAATAATAGGTTTGCTCTATAAAATGAATGTCCTACAGTATACATTTGCAAAGATGATATTTTTTACAATAACCAACTTTATGAAGTTTCATCTGGCATATTTAACAAATTTGAGCAAACCTTACCTTACTTGAGGAGGATATAGAAAAGATTTGCTGACATTGAAGACTATGAATCTTTCTAAATTTGAAAATAACAATGGGCTGGAAACCTACATTTAATACAATGCATTAAAATACAACTTTGATCTAAAAAGCTACATTTGCTCCCTGAATATTTTACCACTGGCTCAAAAGGTGATATATATTCCATTTTTGAATAATGCAGAGAGTAACTATTATGTTAAAGTTGATGCTACAAATTTTGTACAACGAATGAAAACCTACCTTGACTTTTATATAGTTATTTTTATAAAACATAGACCTAATGCTTTCTAAAACAGTTCTATCTCAGTGCAGACACAGCATCAGTATAAGGTTAGAAACTTGTGACACTGTGAATGAGGTTTCTATTTTCCAGTATTCATTTGCATGATTAAATGAAAAATATGCCCTAGGTGAAATTTGAGGCCAAATTGTCTCTGTGTTTGTTCATAGTAACTATTTATAATGCCTTCCTTTTAAGTTTTCAGTCTATTCAAATACAAGTCAAACTAAAAATATAAAATAAAATAGGAAACAAAATCACGTAACCTCTATATTAGGATCATTAGAGAGATAATTTAGTGCAGCACTTTCTCCACAGCATAGGCTTGAAAAATTTTTGGACTATATTTCTCATTCTCTACCTTGAGAAAAGCACCAGGCCTTGACACTTAAGAAATTGTAGTTTAAAATGATTTTTTTTCCTTTTTTAAAAATGAGTCTGAATGTTTTCTTTTGATATTTAATTGTTGGAAGCAAATATACCATGTTTAAAATATCTTCTCCCGAGAAAACACTTCAAGTATTATAAGACCCCTTTGTCCTGTGAAGTTGTCTTCTCTCATACTTAGGCATTTTAATCATCATAATCCCTTTAAAGTTTTTCTCATCGTTGTCTGTGCTGGAACAATGAGTGAAACAAAGCAGTGGAGGTCTTGGTCTTTGGAGAGAGTCATGCTGAGCTCTGCAATCTTTTTTCTGTCCTTATGATCAAGCATGTTTGGATCAAGCTGGTAATCTTACCTCTTAAAACCTCCATTTCTTCTGCCACTTTTGTGACCTTCAGCAATGTATCCAAACTCCCCAAGTATTTCTTCTCTCCTACACTGTTGGTTTAATCTTGAGTATGCTATTAGCCATTTCTTGTATCTTCACGTGTATATGGAAATAATGGGCTTGCTGGAAAGGACCAGCAAACAAATTTTGCATAAAATATCTGAAAAGGATTTCTTAAACAGAATTAACATCACAAAGTGATAGTGTTTCTGCTTTCTGTTTGACTTAATTGCATTTGTCAAAAACCCCTGAATTTCTTGACTAGAGACATCTATAAAAGCAAATAGAAAATATTCAAAGGGAAATGTGGTAGAGATGTGAGTAATAAGGGTTAAAGAAAAAAATGTAATCATAACAAAAAAAGGGAAACAAAACTTTTGTATTTAGGGGGTGGGGAGTTGTGGAGTCGGCAAGGGGATGGAAAAAATGAGAATTAAATTGTGTCATATTGTGGTACAAATTCCCAATATTGAGTGGGATCATGATGTGTATATACAATGCACCAATAAAGATAAAGTTTTTTTCAAAAAAAATAACATGTCAAGGCAAAAATTAAAATGGTAATTTATTTGGGAAGTATAAGCTCAGAAAGATTAGGAGGAGGCCAGCAAAAGCTTCAAATGCATTGTTTTGATTCTTTCTTCTTCCCAGAGAGCTGCAGGTATGTACCAAGGCCACAGGGCCAAGGGTTTACTATTGGGATGGAAATTCATGGAGACACCGTAGGGTGGTTGTACCCAAACACCAGGCACAAGGAGACGTTAGTAATGAAAACTGGTTTGCTTAGACATTTTCTGTATCTTGTTTCTCACAGATCTACTTCCCTTTCATTTTATCCTGCTCCTATATGACTGCCTGAAAAGCCAGACCTCAGGTCTGGAGCTGTGACAGGTATGGTCAGTTTCAGCCTGGCTTAGGAACATTTAAGAAGTACAGCAAAATCTGAGAAACACTGTCACATTCTCTAGTAAAACATGTTCATTTTGAAAGTAACAAAAAATGGAAGATCTATCAGCAGATAATTTTTCAAAAAATTTTATGTTGGGCCAGAGATTTGGCTCAGTGGTTCCAGCGCCTGCCTCGCAAGCGCAAGGTCCTGAGTTTGATCCCGGTAACCACATAGAATGGTGGATGTGGTGACTCACACCCAGCAGCAATCAATACCACATACCACAGTGCTGGGCGTTGTGGCGCATACCTGTACTCCCAGCACTCGAGAGGCAGGGGCAGGAGGATTGCTGAGTTTGCGGCAGCTTGCCTGGGCTACATAGTGAGCTCAGGGACAGCCTGAACTATAAAGCGAGAGCCTGTCTCAAAAAAAATAAATAAATAAAAATAAAAATAAAAAAATAAAAATTATGTTAACATAGAATGTAATGTTTTTATTACATACAATATATTTTGAAACAGATATGGTATAATTAAAATATACAATGAATATTTAAGCACTATCACTTTAAACTCATTTTTCCCTTCTGAAGCAGTTCTGTAAGGCATATATTGTGAGTGTCTTGATAAATTGTGTTAAAAATACAATAAATGTTGCTGCCAAGTGTCTTCTCCTGGTCAGGGAGGCTCAGGAGAACTTTGCAGTGTTTTCTCGCCCATCTCATTCACAGGATCTGGTACTATCCCATTTCTGACTCTTCCCCAACTCAACATGGCCTAGAATGTTAAGTGTTTGGGAACAATTCAGGACACCCAGAGAGTTGTGACACTACAACTCACAACAGGACAAAGGACTAGAACTCCTTCAGAAAGTGACAAGAAAGATAGGATAAGTATATTTGACTTGAAGAGGGCTAGTGAGAAGGGGCAATGCTGCTTATACGCTCACTATATTTTTATCACTCTTCATATATTGTGGAATGACAACATTGCTAATGAATAAATTCATTATCTTACAAAGTTTTGTGGTGATATCACAAAACATCCGCTAAAGTTCTGGGTTATTTTGTTATTGTTAGCTGTGTTAATTAGTGTAGAAATCACACTGTAGCTTAGTGTTGTTGATATTTTCAAGGCATTTACCCAGCCCACCATTATTTTTAACAGTGCTACGCTGCAGCGTGTTGGCTCATTGCCAATTTACTACCTTACTGTTTTAGACTTTTCAAACTCTGTCCCAAACTTGTCTAGATTAGATACTAAACTATAATCTCTGCATTCTAGTCAATGTGAATTTTTCATTCTTCCAGTATTTTCTCTTTTATGTAAAATGTCAGTTATATGGAGAATATATTTCAAACCTTTTATGAAGCTATGTCCAAACCCTTCCTTAAAAACCTGTTACCAAACCATCTTTCCATATTTTCCATGAAGTTATCACATCTCTGAAAAGAATTTCTTTATTGTTGTTGGCTTTTTTTCACAAGAAAGGTTTTTTTGTTTGTTTGTTTGTTTTTGAGACAGTCTCTCACTTTGTAGTCCAGGTTGGCTCTGAGCTCACTATGTAGCCCAGGCAAGCCTCGAACTCAGCAATCCTCCTGCCTCTGCCTCCCAAGTACTGGGATTACAGGTGTGAGCCACCATGCCGGGCCACAACAAAGTTTTTATTTCACTAGTCAGGAGCTACCCCAAAGAGATATCATACACGGAGTCTTTACTGATCCTCTCACACCTTGTCTTTGGCCTCCTCTGTCCCGTGCTTCTCCCCTTACTCTTTCTAGCATCCCTTGGGGCTCCAGGTTCTCTCTATACCAGCCCGTGCCCAGTAACACTGTATGAATCACACATTATATTACATTTTCTAGTAGGCTTGCTTAAACATTTCTAAAAGGGGTTAGAATAATTTTAATAATGGATTTTACTAGTGCAATATATCCAATATGTTAATATTTCAACATCCACTGAAGTAGAATTATTAAAAATAGATTTTTCGCAGTTTTCCAAAATTTGCAACTCAGTGTTTTTACTTGTCACATGTGAAATGCTCAGTGATCATAGGTGAGCAGGAATTCAAGTGTTGGATGGCCCAATCCATGTACTATGTTTTCAGCTTTCCCAAAGTGTCACTCCAAACTCTTGCACTCCCGTCTCTTGCATTTTTTCCTTATACATGTATTTTGTTCCTAAATTATATATAAGTTATCTGAGGCCAAATCCTTATTCTTATTTAATTACTAACTCATTTGTGTTTTTAAACCATGTAACATCATGAGATACATAGCATAAATTTATCAGTTGATTAATAAAAGATGCTAGACTCTTACAATACCCTTTTTAACTTACAGGACTGTTTTTTTTTTTTGTATACTTTTTGAAATCTACTGTGTTTTTATCTGCCAGTGCTGTAGTGATCCAGGATATAGTCCAATACAGAGAGAGCACAGATACACACTGTTCAAGTGTTGGGTCACACATGTGACTACCTATGCTGTTTCATCTAGTAACAATTTCAATATACTATGAAAACAGATTCATAAATGTCTTACAACACAAGGATCGTTTTCACGTGTTTTGGGAATGTATATCAAAGCACTCTTTACTTTGTAGGAACAAAAACAGTACAAAGAGTATGTGGTTTTGGTCATTTTGTTTTCAATATGCTGCTAAATTTCTTGGCCTATGTCTAGAGTAGAACACTGTGCCAATGCTTCACAATGGCTTTTAAAATCCCCTCATAGTTCATAATTTACAGTTTTGACTTCATTAACTTACAAAACCACTTGGGATTAATTTTTGAAAGTGTATCAATTTATTTGCCTACATGGAAGCTTTATAGTTCCATGTCTTATAGACAAGTAGGAGAATTCTGAAGCTAGCTAAATACCTCTGTGTTACCAAGCATTTTAATCCTGGGCAGAAAGAAGCAAAGAGAAATTTAAAAAAGAGAAAAGCATAATAAGTATACTTTTGAATAATTGGATTTATTACAACTGAAGGAATAAGCTTTGTTAAGATTATTAGTACCCATTACAAATCAATCTTGTCAGAGTTCTAAATTCTTTAATATTTTGCTAAGTTGATTAGCTCTGGTTTGGCAAGATTACAGTTTGTCAAAGCTTGAACTGCCAATGAAAAGTATTCGTATAATTTTTTAAACACAGTTATGCTCTTTTACTCTTTTCCTCTTAAGATGCAGAACTAACCAAACTGTGGATTTTCATCTAGATACCACAGGATTTGCACATTTAATTGTATAATTGTACTTATATTTACACCTAAAAATATCTAAAGCCATTTGATTAAAACTGGAACACTAATTCAAATAGCCACAGATACACACACTATGAAAAACACTCAGTAAACATCTTTTAGAATAGCAAAACTACTTTGAAAACACCTGGAAAATAAATTCATACCAACACATTTCACTGCATTCAAACAATGGGTAAATCACTTAATCAGATCCAATCATGTTTACCCCAATCTAATCACATAGTTCTCCAGGTACGAACAGGTTCTTGGACTCCAGTAAAATGCCTTACAATGAATTTTTATGCACATTTCATCCAATCACTTGCCTTATCAGCATGTTTAAAAATTCACTCTTACCTAATTGTATTTCAGAGATTACTTTAATGCTTGTTGGGAAGAGAATTTTCCTAAACTATTTTGAAATGCCACTATCAACCATAATATTTCACTTTTGCAATCAGTATCCCTTCAATTTTTAGTTTTGTCTTCACTGATGTTCTCTGAAAGATAAGAGCTTTCTAAAGCCTGCCCACATTCCTATTCTCTCCTCCTGCCAATTTCACTAAAGGATCTAATTTCGTTGTATTTTTCTGAGTTCAATCTTTGGGTAGTATTCTCCTCATGTAAACAGGTCACACCCTGACTTTCTTCATGTTTTCTTGCATAGGAACAGAAGAATAATCATACTTTTAAAATTATTAAGGTTGTAGCTACTTCAGAAAACTTATAAATTTATAGGAAAAAAGAGAGACTAACAAGAACCCTAGATTTGATGGTTTTTTAAATAGTAGGACAATATGGCACTTCAACCTATGGCATTAGGGTCCTAAAGCCAAACTTGAAGTCAATAAATATCATGAACCACAACCAACCTGAATTTGATTACTCAGTGGTTAGAGGGCTGAGAATCAAAGCCTCTAAAAAGAATCCTAAGCTTGTGACATTTACAAAGCTGTTTCTAAAGACAAAACAGGTATGAAAGGTCATGATAGATGAAGGCTTGGGTGGCAGGAGGGGTGAGCAGCTCATCCTCAGGAAGATTAAAGGATTCTAAGTTGGACAGAAGAAAGTTTACAATTTTTCTTTATACAAGAAATTGTATTGGTTTTGATGCATACATTTATTGTTAATTGCAAATCTGAACATAAAAGAAAAATGAAATGTCTTCCATTTTAATTTATTTTATTGTGTCTCCTTTTTAAGTAACCTCTAAATTCCATAATAAGAGGACATGAAAAAAGGTACTGTGTGAATGTGTGTGCATAAGAGAGCACATACAGTTTCATAAAGGGAAAGAGGAAAATGAACAGATAAAGAGTTTAAAGTATGTGGGATTTTTTTTTGTATTTATGTTCAGGGTGATAATTTGGGCGTGTATTACAATCTGGAAACATGTTTATAACTCCACTCTGGATTTCTTCACTAGCTTTCCCTTCATTATTTTTCCCACTAGTTACTGGCTTATCTTCCAAGAGCTATACGATATATGTCTTGGGAACAGGTCACTAACCAAGTTTATTTATAACTAATCCTATCTCTCATTTTCCATGTATTTGTGCTTAAAAACAAAATCCACTCTTCAAATTCTATTTTTCTCTTTAGATTAGGCTGGGTCATGTGCCTGGTTACCTGCTGCAATCAAATATGTTTTAAGTGACATCTAAGCATAATACTCCAGTAAGAGTAAAATTACGGCCACGAGAGAATGCAAATTCTCTCATTTTTTCTAAATATACTAGCATTTTTAACATACCATTTTTTTAAATTTGGAGTTATTGAAATCATCCAAGATTAACATTGAATAAAAGTACTGATTTTCAAGTTTTACACAAAGTCCTGACACCAATAAATGTGAGCTTTTTAATTAATTTTCCAAGCAGGCAATAAACCACTGGCACATTGACTGCATTTTCTTATATTTAAATATTACCAAATTTAACATCTTTTTAAAGTAAGATTTCTATTGTACAAACATTCATACACTTACAGTTCAGTTTATGATTTTCATGATTTGGGATTTTTCAAAGCAATGATGTTTTTAATATGTCCAAGGGTATATTTGCACAATATGGGTATGTAAATAAAAGTGTACTTATGCAATAGCTGTAAAGTATCAGTCGGGCTAATAAAGCTTTGATCACTATAAATAAACTTATGAACATTCTTATTTGTTTTGAAACAAAATGCATGATGGTATGACTTACTGTCCAAAGGCAAAATCAATTATTTTTTCTAACACTGCAAAGTCATCTACCTACAAACGTACACACACACACACACACACACACACACACACACACAAACGTGGAACAAAATAGTTAAGAATTCTTCTCCAAACTGCAGTGTGTATGAAACTGATACATAGCATAAATATCTTTGCAAAATATTGCAATCAAAATGAAAGTTTCAACTAAAGGCTAATAATAAAATACTTCAAACTATTACAATACTTCAAAGGATTTCTACTATTAACTTTTATAGTTTAAAAACTTTCTCAGTTGATGTGAAATTTTATGTACTTTATTAAAGACTGACAAAAATAAATTAAGCCTTAAGTTTTATATTTCTAAAATTTGTATTTGGCCAACAAAATATGAAAACTATGAAAAGAAAAAAGTTGAAAAACTTTTTTTTTTTAAAGAGTTGCACTCTAAATAATAATAGGTTACTTTACTTTTGGCCTCTATGCAAAAGCTGTAGTAAAGATGATTAAAAAGGAGAAAAAGGAAACAGTATTTGCATTCATTCTGGTAATAGAATATGAAATTAAAGCATGAAAGGATTAATGTTTTAAAGCTTGACTTGCAGTGATAAAGCTAAGGTATTAGAACAGACAACGTAATGGTTACAAGATAGACAAGCGAAGAAAAAGCAGCCAGCGCCTTAAAGATGAGCAAGTCAACCTAGAATGGAATTACAAAATGATTAATCAGTACAAATGAGAAACTGTACAAGGAAAGAGAGCTTGGTGAGACTTCTTATGGGACTCAACAGTGCGGCCGCTTAAAGATAATGAAAGGAGCTGGGCAAAGCCAAAGAAATGCTTTCATGCCGTTGCAAAGTCATTTGTGAACAGTTTAAATTACCCTAATCACCTCCCCTCCAGCCGTCAGTAGGCTCTGACTCTTTAGTTATTTAAAAAAAGGAGTTTGGGGAAATGAGTTCTGCGAATCTAAGCTGCAAAATAATTATACACACACCGTTTTAGCATTTTAACAATGCAATCCCAAACATTTGTTCTCATTAGAATGCAAATCGACTCATTTAATAATCCCACAAGAGAATTCTACCACACTCAGCTTAAAAAGCGCAATGGTATTCAAAATATTATTAATAAATGCCAAGTATGGAAAGCCAGTTTGCTTTGCCAACAGCTTGGGCTAGATAAAAGGAATAGACTTACATTTCCATCCTTTATTTTTTTCTGACCAAATTTAGTTTAATTGAAATTTAACAGTCGAACTGGTCTGGGATAGACTTCAAAAAAAAAACTCAAGGTGACAATCCCCTGTCTGGCGCATAAACTTTCACACTCAACACAGAGTCAGAGCTTGTCATGCAAACCAAAGACCTCTATTTATCCTAAGCAGTGTCTAATTTCATTACCCTAAATTGTTGCTAATTGCCTTAACCTGTGCTAGACAGAAGACAGTTTAGGATTTAGTTTGTCCTAAATAGAGAATTTGGAACAAATCACCAGAACTTATATCTTGCCTTTTTTTTACAGGACTCTTGTAAGATGAGAATACATTTTAACACTAAATTACATCTACTTTTTATACAGCTAATATTGAAATTTTTACAAAAACTGCATTATATCAGAGAACCTCAAAGCTATTATTTATTTTTAAATATTATTTTTCAATTGGATATTGCCTACATGAGGAATGGGCACAATTTTAGTAAAATTCTGTTATCATTTTGCTCATTTTTCTTTCAGATTCTTGCATGTACTGAGATGGTGTTCTACTTATTTCTGTTATCCTTTCTCCTCTGTGCCCCTCCCATCTGTTTCTCTGTCTTTACCTCTCTTCCTGGCGCTCTCCTCTATCCTCACTTCTTTCCCTCTCTCTCTTTACTTTTTCCCCTCCATCACTCCCTCTCTGATTCAATATCTTGATTTTTATCTGAGGCTTTCAAGGCATTGTAAGACTACTACTTAAAATTTCTAATTTCTCATACATGAACCAAGAAAAATATTTAAAATATGTATACATAATCAATTGGCTAAATGTTCTCTCTTTCATTTTAGTAAATTTAACCTAAAAGGACAGAATGAATTTTCAGACATAAAAGTAGTCCTTAAATATCTCTAATGGAAGGTAGTTCACTGTCAAGATAGATAATTTTATACTATTGAACTATCAAGTCCAGAAGATAAAAATATAAGTAAATAAATACATATGCACATATAAATTTTATAGATAAATCCCTAAAGTATTCCTCCTATTAACCATGGTCAAATGTAAATATGATTTCCTTGTAAATAATAAGGCTTCTATCCAAGTGAGTTAGAAATATTCCATTTTTTGTACATATTAGATAGGGACCAGTCTAGTTAGAGGGTATATTTTGTATAAATGTTTGCATACCAAAAATATGTTAAAACTTTGATATGTGCTGAATTTTGTTGACCCAGTCCATAAAGTTTCTAATCCCCACATAACTGCACTTGGATGTAGAGCCTTTAAAGAAGGTAATCACAGACAAATGAGGTACTTAGGGTAGGACTCTACTCGTGTCACTACAAGAAGAGAAAGACTCTCCAGAGTAGTGAGATTACTAAAAAGGCATGTGAAGAAAAGAAGAAAAAGGAGCTCTTTCCCGCAGGACTGAGAACTCAAGAGAAGCCTGTAAATATCTTCATCTTGACTTCTCAGCCTCCAGAACTGGGACACAATAAGTTTTTGTTGTGTGAGGCACCAGGTCTATAGAAGTTTATTACAGGAATTCTTTGACACCTCTAGGGTGTCTCCTTTTTGTCAACATTCTTCCCACGATTTCTATAGTTTTCTTAGGCCATGTACATAGATTAACAAAAAGTACAGATATTTCCCCAGGGTACAACAAAGAATGAACTCCTTTATTACATTCAGGATTTAGAATGGTATTCAAATTAGCAACTAGAAAAAAAAAAGGATTCATAATGAAGAACAATTAGGGAGAAATAAAGGTATATATTTACCTCATTGTAATAATTGTTTAAAACACATTCCCTAAAGCAAGAATTATTTAAATCTCAAGTTGAACATAACATTACATTTTTTTCTTGGTCTTCACCTAATAAAAGATGTGAAGGGTTGCATTACTTAGGAGAATCTTAAGAATAAAGAAAAAGAAAACACATAGTATTGCTCTCTACCATTTAATATAATAAAGACAAAATAATATTTTTTCACATAATAAACTCAGAGAAATGAGTCTCAGAAGCCAGATTTGAAATAATACTTGCTCATAATAACTGATAGATGACAATAATCATGCTCATTGTAAACTACCAAGAATCAGTTACCTACCTATACATCCAATCAACCCAATACACAGTTGAAATACTAAGATTAATCGCTCAGACTTCCCTCCAACAGAGGGTATGATAGCAAAGAGTAGTACCCTACCACAGTTTTCCAAGGTCCTTGTAGATTTAAAAACAGAAATGATGACAGATAAAGTAGGTAGATAGGTGCTGATTTCCTTTACGGTATAGTCCCCACCCCCAACTATGTTCCCTTCTTGATATTTGTTCAAATTACATGTACACATGAGACACCTGGAAAAATTCAGCATTGGAGAAAGACAATTTCAAAAAATTGCAACGATTTCATGAGATTCATCCCTAGAATGGAACTTTGACAAGCAGTGAGTGACTAACTGGGGGATATAAAAAGGATGAAAGGCAAATGGTCCACAGTCAGTTTGCTTTATTTGTTTCTGATTTAGAATACACTACTGTTATAAGAAACTAAAATGACAATTCATAACTGAGGAAAACCCTGAACATCAGGACTGTAAAACATAGATAAGGACAATAGGACAGTGTTCAAAAAGCTAAACTTCATCCTACGAAGTCCTGCAGAATTCCTACTTGATCCTGAACCAAGAAAAACCTCTAGAGCTAACACCTATTGATAAGAAATATGAGAGGAAAAGGTTACAATGAACAATACAAGAAGCAAAGGGAAAAAATGAAACATGACACATTCTTGGATAAATAATATATTGTTAACTGATTGGACAATGGCACAGGGCAAATTTATAAGAAAATAGTCTTAATTTTAGAGATACATATGAAAATACATATGATGTACATACTATGATGTCTCGAGTTTCTTTTAGAAGTATTTGAGAAGAAACAATAGCTCTTATTTGTTGAAGATGTTATTTAAAAATGGTTTAATGTTGCCAATATTTTTAAAAGTGGATTGTGTTTGCTTTGGCTGCACATACACTACAATTTTTAAAAGTGGATTGACAAGAATACTTCATTTTTAAAAAGTGTTTATTTTTATTGGTACATTGTATCTACACATCATGATTTACTCCTTTCCTATAAATTTATTATGATAATGTTTTGGAGTTTTTTGTGTGGCTATTAGCAACAGTGAAATTACTTTTATATGGCACATACTCTCCAGTCTCCATGAATGGCTAACCACTTATGATAGTATCACTTCAGTGATACATATTATTATCCTGTCTACTGAAAGTATTTCATTTTATAACTGATAATGTGTTGTGGCTGATACTATTCCTATGACTCTATCCATGATATATAGTGTGAAGTATCTACCTAAGCTACCTTGAAGAGATGCTATTGAATATTTGTTCATCATGTTACATATTTTCAGATTCCTTATCAAACAAGTGGTCTAGGAATCTTCAAGTAGACCTACCTTCATAATATGTGCATTCAGTACATGAACTATATTTGCATCTCAGTTTTTCATTCCACGTTTTCAGCCCTTTCATATTTAAATATTCCAATCATTTTGATGAGGTTAATAAACGCACAAGTTCAGAATGTTCCTCTAAATATTAAATAATGTTTTTTTTATTTGCCTAAAGGTTGATACATTCAACAGGGGTCTGTTAACTGATGTAATAGTACAAACAATGGGAACATTACATAGGATTGACATAATTTTAGTCTGTGACAGTGTATCATTAATGAAATATGACCCAGGTTTCCATGCATTTTACCAGAAAAGGGAAAAGGCTGACTAGGCAAAAAATGAAGCTATTCTTAATCTATTCCTGCTTAGTTCCAAATTACTCTACTCTGCCTAATTTTGTACAACTAAGGCCAGATACTATAAACATTTTTCCTTTACTAGCTGTCATGATATCATATCAGTAGATTACTGGATGAGCGCCTCTTCCTGGTCTGGTACTTGATTTCTTGATGTCTTCTTGGATGGGTGCATATGTGCAGAATACGTAAAGTAAAGCTTCCTGTATCTCTGGCATCTTATCAGGAAGTTTCCTAGCAAGTTATCTTGGCAGTAAGTTTTACCAGCAGTGTCCTATTGTCTGAGCTGGCCTGCAACATGTCAGCAAACATCCCTGCATCTATAGGACTAGCCCACCCTTCAATGGAGTCCCAATCTCGGCCTATAATTTGGCTCCTTCCTAAAATGCTCCTGTCTAACTTGACATGAAAGGCAACCACTTCTCACTATGCGTAGTAGTCCTGCATTCCTCTGATTTTAATTCTTCAAGAAGGTAATCCACTCTAGATACATGACCCTGCAAACAGTACAAATCATACTACCTCAGTACAGCAGACCCTAATCCTTCTTCTTCTCATCCAGACTCACTCTCCCCTTCACATCATTAACATATGACCCTTTTTTTTTTTTTGAGACAGGGCCTCGCTTTGTAGTTCAGGCTGGCCCTGAGCTTACTATGTAGCCCAGGCAAGCCTTGAACTCAGCAATCCTCCTGCCTCTACCTCCCGAGTGCTGGGATTACAGGCATGAGCCACCACGCCCGGCTATGACACCCCTTTTATCAATCATAAGACTTCACTTCTCTGGCTGTATTTATTAATTCTACTATGGCCAATCCAAGGCTTAAAAGGTACTGCTACAGCATATTTGCATAAGGAAAATGAGACAATGTCTTTTTCCTTCTGGATTATTAAATCTAAACTTGTTAAAATTCTTTTCTTTTACTTTCATAGCTAAAACAGAGTGCGAGCCAAAGAAGGGGGAAAAAAGTGACAACAAGATGAAATGATATAGAGGGTTGGAAGTGGAAAGGTCCAGAAAAAATTTTGGCTTTCTGTTAGTGGTACTATTTACATTCAAGAATTTCTAAAGGCAGTCTTGGGACTTGCATGAACCAAAATGTTTACCTTATTTTGCATGCTATTTGAATTATACAATTAAAAGGTCTCAACCGACACCACTGTTAACATAATAATATACTCCATTCGATATCATGGTGATTTTAGTGTTTTTGAGACTATATTTCACAGCTTAGCACTCAGTGTTACTGAGAAATAAATATATTGCTTTTAAGACTGAGAATTATAAGCAAATGGCCATTTATAATTTGAGTACATTACACTTCTGGGTAATCTTTAGATTTATGTGCATATATTATACATTATGAGAACCTTTTCATGGGCATCTACACACACACACACACACACACACACACACAGTGTCTCATTCTTCACAGAACCCTTCCAGAAATGCATTAATATAGTTCAGTTTCTCCAAGTACTATATTACTTTCAGCCATTGACTACATTTCTATTACTTTCAGTTATATAAAAATCTAATTTCCCTTTACACAAAATACTTCAGTACCTACAAAAAAAAATTTAGGACACAATTGTCAAGAAAATTTTATAACAGTTCTTCAAACAGAAGAGTAGTAGCAATAAATCACTAATTTGCACTGCACGTTACTCAAAAGATATCTACTTTATAGCTATATAGATTCAGACTTTTTCAAAATAATTTATAATTTTAAAAATTTAAATGTGTACTCTTTTCATTGAATTCAAACCTATATAAGATGCACAGTTATTAAGTAAATAGGTATGATGTATATACCCTTGTCCTAAATGCAGTAAATGATGTTTCAATCACCCAGTTTCCTTATGACTTATAAAATCATTGTTGGGACATTCAGCACATCAACCTATACAGTTACTAAATAGAGTTACTATTAACATAAGGTACTTTGTTTTCCTATATTTAGATTTCCTTTGATGAAATCATAGTATTTAGAAGCTAACTGTGATCTATCCATAGGTCATATGGTTCTACAGTTTGTAGCTGAGTGCTTTTCCATTGTATGAACGCATCACACATTTTTCCCACATTCTTGTGTGCAGACATTTGTTATAATGAAGTTTTGGTTTTCAGAAACTAATTCTTCTTGAACTTTACTTTATGAAAATTTATGTTCATTTTATTGATTAAATTCCAGGAGTTCAATATAAGTTCAACTACACAAAAAATCTCAAAATATTTTCCAAGTGTGTTTTCACCTGTTGTACACCTATCAATGTTTCATAAAACTTAGTTTCCCCATATCCTTGGAAAGGTTTGACATTATCAGTTTTGTAGAAAACTAATGTCTAAAATACCTAAATAACTCAATAAAAAACAAAATAATGCCAGGCACTGTGGCTCAGAACTGTAACCCCAGCACTCAGGAGGCAGAGACAGGAGGATTGCTGAGTTCAAGGCTTGCCTGGGCTACACAGTGAGCTCAGGCCAGCCTGAACTAA
>PVIC010028670.1:0-23028 GCA_004025085.1 Thryonomys swinderianus
AGCATCCACTAATACTATTATTTTAAAATGATGATCAGAACTTCCCTGTATATTTTTTAAAATATCATCTAGGAGACAAAGATCATTATCGGCCAAGAAAAGCTGCCTCAGAAAGCCATTGTGACATTTCAGCAACATTCATGATAGACAAAATGAATCTAGACACACCACCCAGTGAAGGCTAGTGAATTGAGCCACCTGCTGCGTCTTTCCACTAGGCCGAATTCTGCCACCTGCCCTCCCCCAGGGCTGTTCAGGAGTCATCAGGATGGGCATTATAGTTCCACTCGAGCGCTGCTAGTTCAGGAGCCCTCGACCCTCCTCTGTCCTTGTCTGGCTGCAAAGGGCCCCTGATTAAGCCCAGTGAGTGGGTGAAAACCTGACACTCTTGGGCACTGCAGCAGATGAACTCAGACATAGGACTAACCTAAAGCTCAGGTGCCAGTTATTCAAATACAGCACCCCTGATCCTCACAGCAACCTTTCCAAGAGGAAATTTTTTGATGAGAAAATTGAAGATGTAAGAAGTTAGGTGACCTCACAGGAATGCATGATTATATAGGTGATTAGAACTCACAGCCTTGATTCTAATTGGAATATATTCTCCACTAAACCATGAGGAATCACTCACAAACACGTACATGCATGTGCACACATACACCCTGAATACACACACGTACTCTTTATACCAGCTTTTTCACAGAACATTCTAATAACGTTTCCTGGGAAGGCAAATGAACTGGTAGTTCAGACAGTAGTAGTGGCACTGGCAGGCTTTCTACCTACAGATGTTCAAACGAATTCTCTGAGTCCATTTCAAAGAAAAGGAGTGGACATTAGGCCAGTCTAGAAAAACTGAGGTCCTCAGCAAACTTCTGATCAGGACCCCGAGAGTGAGTAAGTGCATGAATGAATGAATGAACTAAAACCAGTTTGGGGTACATGTTTTTCTTACACAATTTCACAATTTTTACTTCTTTTCTTAATTTTCCAATCAGAACACATGCTTTTCTTTGTAGTAACTGAGAACAGTTCCTGTAGACTGTGCATAACAATATCCCCTTGATGAATTATTGGAGGGATCAAAAAAAACAATACAATAAAACACCTAGTATCAGACATGGCACACAGGTGACATTTCATAGATTTAAGTTAATGATTCTGGGTATAGTGATGCACTTGGAAGGCAGAGACAGGATTGTAAGGAGCTCAAGTCCATCCTGGGCTATGTAATGGGTACACGACCAGCCTAAAATGAAGTTTAACTAATGTTCCCATATATTAATAATTATAAGCACATTAATTAATAAGGAATTCAACATGGATGTTGAAAAAAGTACCAAGGAAGCAGACTTAGTGGAAACACCGAAAGATCTGCCTTCATTCTAGTACCTACCATTATCACTCTTGGTCCATAGTCCTGGGGCTCAGTTGGCCAACATGATAACTTCAGTCAGTACTCTACCCGGTTCACTGATGCACTACCACACTGCTGAGCTGGCATGAACTCCTCCTGGATCGGCCTCCAGACCAGACATGTAATCCCAGGAGTGGTGAACAGCCTTAGAAGCAGGAGGGTATCACAGCCGTGCACTAAATTTTGCCTTTCAGACTCTTCCAATAGATTGATGCCATTTGTCCATGATTCTAAAAGACTTTTAGGACAGAGTAGAATGTTTTTGACTGCAAATAAAAGGTCATTGAATTAAAAATAGCACCAACAATATAACCTCAGGAAGAAGGAAGAAGTCAGCAGTAGGTGGTCTCAGCATTAACTCACTCTCAGCCCAGAGACCCTGCACCCTTCCACCCAGCCATGCCCCCTCTTCTGTCAGAGCTGCCCTTGCATGATATACCCAAGGCAATGGAAGAATTCCCATATTGAATTATTTCTTACAAAACCAGAAGCCCCTCTGAAGAAATATCTGAACAGACTTCTCCTGATGTCTTTCTTGTCTTCTGACTTGTCCCTACTTCGCTCAATATCCACCAAGAGAAAAGAAAAGGCCACAAGGCACAGAGAAAGGAGGATCAGCTTTGAGGTGGATGTTGTATGGTTTAGATCCTGAGGTTGATTCCCCAAAGGTTTGTATGTAGTCTTGTCCCCCTGGTGACCATGATGGAAGGTACTATGGACATATAGGAAATGAGGCCTATGGGAAGTCTTGGGTCACTAGGTATGTTCTCAAAAGGGATCATGGGATCCCAGTCTGCTGTCTCTCTGCCTCAGCCTCCCTGTCTCTCCATCTCTCTCTCTCTCTCTCTCTCTCTCTCTCTCTCTCTCTCTCTCTTCCTGTTAAAAATGTGACTATTTACATGACAGCACAATTCTCATCATATTTCTACCTGAGGTGAAACAATAAAGCTTTCTGGCTTTAGACTGAATTTCCAAAACTCTGAGCTAAATAACCATTTTCTCTTTAAAAGTATCTGCCTCCGGTATCTTTCTGTGGTAACATAAATCTAGCTAATAGGGAGGAGTTAAGCCATGCACACAGCTGGGCCTTGACCACCACAACAAGCAGAATGAATGGCTTCCGTGAAAACTGTAATGTCGTCCACTTGTGATGTGATTTCTCATCTCAGTCCCACAAAAAGCAGCCACAGAGTCATCCCTCTCCCCTCAGCAGCCCCTCCGTTTTTTGTGGGAATTGATGTTCACTGTCTTGTTCCTGTCTCATTGCAGGTGTCTGCAATGTAGAAAGAATCAGGGCTCTTTCTGTGAGCTACACGTACGAGAAAAGTGAGACTTGATAGGATTTTAGTGCCATCCTTATTAGCCGGGAGACGCTCACTCCAAGCCCAGTGTTGCAATCTCTGTGCAGAGGTGGCTGCTGACAAGCAGGAACAGGTTTTCCAAGCTGGATTCATGTATGTCCCCAGGGGTAACAGACAGAAGATTCTCATTAGGAATTACATACAACTTCTCTTTAAATCTTCACACATCTGTCATCAGAGAACTTACGGCAGAGTCATAATCTCTGAGTAGATGGACACGGGTCTTCAGAGTCATCTGATCTGTTGTGCAGAGAAGATAATATAGCTGATCTCATCTGTGTCTGGCTTTGGCATAATTCTTAGAACTAATGGAGAGATAAGCCCATCACAGTACAGATGGTGGAGAAACAGGCGGGAGCCAGTGGTGCCTCCAGCCCAGAGCAAAATATTCATCACATCACCCACTCCAATGGGCCATGGTTGCCTGGTTCACTGTGCCCCAGAGCAGCTCAAGAGCAGCTTTGTGCTCTGAGAAGTGGGGCAGCCTCGCCTCGCTCCCGCATAGCGCGAAGAAGGTTCTCAGGGAACAGGCTGCAGCTGCTCATGACGAAGTTACCCTAGAACATGAGCGCTGCCCTCACTGCTCCACTACACATCGTCCTTGTGAGACTTTGCACCGTGAAGATGCAGGCCCACTGTGCATCAGGGACTCTGAAGCAGAATGAGGCCTTCCTTCAGGACTTCAAAGCATTTTCTGAGCTGTCAGCTACTCATTCTCCTCTCAAGGTCTGTGCAGCTGGGTGGCATCACATTGAGGATGTGAAGCATCGTACATGCTGAACCTTTCTCTCCCAAAGACCAGCTCTCTGCTCTGGCATCTCAGCACTACTGTAGGGAAGTTTCACCTTGGTGCTGCTGGGAAGTGGTGGAACAGCCATCAGTGTTGTCCCTTGAAGGGTCGGACCATTCTGCTACCATAGGCACAAGGCTTGTGTGGATAATGGAGCAAACATCCCAAGGGGCTCAGCCAAAAGATGCCAGAAGAAAGTTAAACCCCAAATCAACTTCCGTGCCTGGAATTTTCAGTTCTTTGAGTAAACACATTCATTTTTCAAGCAGGTTAAGAATTCCATTCTGTTTCTTGCAGTCCTTCAAGGCTCTTGGCTGCCAGAGTGTTGCTGGGAGAGTGAGTGAAATCAACAGCTTTTGCAGGTCTTGTCTTTGCCAAGACGCAAAACCCTGGTCGATTGCTTACCCAGTAGATCTAGCTTTAAGTACGAGTCTGCTGTTTGCAACTGGAGGACCTTACTGGACAGTCCCAACCCTCATGGCCAAGGACGTTCCTTCTTCCTCTTCTCCTTCACTCCAGGCTGCAGGAGCAGCTTTATGTAATAACAAGAGTCTTGCACAATCATAAACAAGAGGCTGATGGAGAGGAGCTGCAGGCCTTCATTCGTGTGAGCCTGAGCCCAGGGCTCTGTCCCTGCACATCCGGGCATCGTGTCACAAGCGCCCGTGGCTCACCCAGCCCCGCATGGAGAAAGCCATCCCAATCCTCCCCTGCCCGAAGGTGCCCACCTGTGCTCTGCAAACCAAGGCTGGGCTAGTGCCAGGGCATCCTGGGTGGACTATTCCAAGCTTCTTGTTCATGGAAGCTCTGCCTTGTGTACTTCAGACTCTACGCGTCCAGTAGGGCACCTTCCACGTGTCCCCTGTGCCTCTAGGTCCCCGCAGATGGATGACGGTCTTGCCAGCAGGGTGCTGTGTGCCTGTTTCATGGTCACTTCCTCTCTCTGAGCTTCACTTGGCCTAGCAGCCTATCCAGAGCAGGAGTTTCCCCTGTGGTTTCCCAGGAAAGCGCCCACGGTTGGGCATGTTTATCCCCCAAAGGCTCCAGCGCCGTTCTCAGGGTGGCGATGTAAGTGGGGTGGGATATTCACAAGCAGAGGCCTAGTGGGAGGTTGTTGTGTCTTGCACGGGAGAGGAGGGGAGATGCCCTCAGAAAGAACATAGTTTCCCTGGAACCCTGTCTAGTTTTAGTCAAAGAGTTTGTACGAAAGCGTCTTCATCCCATAATGCCCCAGCCATGATGTCATCGGCTACATGATGCGGCTGAGGGTGGCCCGCCAGAGCCGCGCAGCTTTTCACGATATGCTCTTGAACCTGTGAAACCGCGAGCTACACAAAAACTCTTTTCTTTGTACATTTCCCAGGCTCACCAACAGCAACAGTAATTTGGCTTCGGTCCTTGTACGTTCCCAGAGTCAGGGGCCTGACGTGCTCACGGGTCACCCTGTTCCATCTCGCGGCCTCTGAACCACAATGTCTGTAGAGGGCACTGAGCCGAGGGCTGCATAATGCAATGTCTGCGGCCTGGAAGCCACCCACTGGCCAGCTGCTGCAGCCCGCGCTTGAAGATGTGGGTCACGCTGTCATGTGCCCACATAAGGCCTCGGATACTACACACATGATCTTTCTCTGACACAGTTTGCTCCCATCTATTTTTAAATCAGTGGGGTTTTTTGAGCTTGAATCTGGGGTTTTACAGTGATCCCTGTGAAATCCCAGGGATGATTTTTGTTCAGAGCTAGTTCTCCCTTTGTCGGGCTGCACGTGACGCAGCCATGCCAGACTCCCTGCGATGATGCCTCCTTTCACCGTTCCAGGATTTCTATGAAATAAGATTATTGTTAACTTGGCCTCAGATCCCAGCTACGCTGAGATTCTAGGTTCTTCTCCCTCCTGGCCCAGCCACCTGGGAGGTCTCTGGACTCATCCAAGACAAGCCCTTTCTCTTCCCTGTGTGAAAGTGAGTGAAAGCAGCTTTCTCAAGCCCCAGGCGGGTGTGGACTTCATGCCCCTCAGGCGCCTCAGCCTTCTGGGGTCTGTCTCAGCCGCAGAACTGAGTATGTCGGTCCAGGTCCATCTTCCAGCCGCTGGGAGAGGCACGAGGGCTGAGACAGGTTCCATTCTTCTGTGTTTTCATGAAGTGCTTTGTAAATATTTACAGAATAAGTAAACCAGAAATAAAAACATCACCAAAGCCAACTGACTGGCCGCTGGGCCGGTTGTAGGCGGGAGAGCTAGAAGAGGAAAGGACAGGAATTGGCCACTTCTTGAACTTGGAAGAATCCTGGTCAGGAAAGACCCAGGTCCAGACTTGGGCATTAACTGGCTTTGCCTTGAGAGACGTTAACCCCAGCCTCCTGCTTCCAGCACCCTGAGGGTTAGATTAGTTGGATTGTCTCTGCTTCCCTTATGTCTCCGTAGCCACAGGTAGAACAGGAAGGGTGTGGACCCTTTATCACAGGTTCTGTTCTACCTGGGGCTGCGGAGACGGAAGGGAAGTAGAGACCATTTTCCTCACCCCTCCCTCCGCTCAGCTCAGAACAGGCCTGCTTGGGAAGCTGTGAGGATCCATCTCCCCGAAAGCGCCTCTCACTGGCCGTACAGTTCAAGACAAAGCAGAGACAGATTTTAAAAAATAAAAAAAACTACACATGCCTCACAAGGCAGGCTTATTACCGGCGGGGTTTCCATCTCATTTCTTTGCTTCCGAGTGATTTGAGGCATGCACTCTGCATCAGCAACACTTACAAAAATCTGAGAGAAAATAAATTGGCCACCGACATTACACACCATGCTGTAGTAATTACAAACTGCCGTCCTGAAAGCAGCCCGAGGTGGATGAAATGTAAGAATGTGTAATGCTGGGGAGGAAAAATGGAAAAAGGGGGGAAGAAGCAAGAGAAGAAGGAGGGAAGTGCAAAAAGTGGGAGGGAAGGAAGGGAAATAGACCCCATGTATCATCCATCATCTGCGCGCCAGCTCCACGCTAGACTCCCCGCCCTGGCACTTCCTTTCATTCTTCCAGAATTTCTATGAAATAAGATCATTGTAAACTTCAAGTCGCAGAAGAGAAAATGAGATCAAAAGCGGAAAAATAGATATGCCAGCAGTGGAGCAGAATAGAGAAATGAGTCGGGTCCTGCCGAGCCTTGGAAAGTGCACCATGTGGGACAGAGACCTAGAAGCAGAGAGGGAGCCAGAGGCGGGCAGTGCTAGGCATGCGTGCAGGGGAGATGCATTGCCTCCTGGTGCCCTGGATTCTCACACCTGCACACACGAAAGGTCCCAGGTCCTGGAACGCCAGGCCCAGTGGAATGGAGCAGGGGTCAAAATGCGACGGAGGGGACACAAGCTCACCACCCCCATCTCTGCCTACTGTGCACAACCCCACAGCTAAATCCGTACCTGGTGAGTGCACTGAAGGATTTTTCCAGGGGGGGGGGAAACACTACAAAGAAAAATGACGCTGATGGTGGTGGTGGGTGAAGACAACTTTTAATACAGAGCTTCCTCTGTACCAAGCACAGTTCTGAACACGGTACACTTATTAACCCGCTTCCCCTTGTGCTAGAAGGTAAACAGTAGTAGAAGTAGCTTTCCTATTTTTCCCATGAGCAAATGGAAGTGCAGGAACCTCACTGAACCTGATCTTCTGTGCTATTACTAAGAAACTACTAACTGTCAGAACTGACATTTCGACCTCACTCAGAAAGTCAGCTCACACGTGCCCTCGTGAGACTCAGCACAAGTCCCGTCCACACTCGCGGCTCAGCCATCTGTTTATGATTTTCTCACTCGTTACTTCCCTGGGACCAGAGACCACAAGCCGTGGGAGGAGCTTTTCAAACTGGCAAAGAGTCAGCTCGAGCCGCGGACAAGGAACGTAACTTCCTGAGACTGAGGAAGGACAGCGGACAGAACTCTTTCGTACAACGCGTATTTTTATCTCCAGAGGAATGAGAACTGGCACAACATCTGTCAAAAAAGTAAGTGGTAATGACATGGGAAACAAAATGTTTTCAGAAATAAGAAGAAGCATAATATAGAGAAAAAAGTAGAAAGCCTGAAAGGTAATGGAAAAATCTTTCTGAAACAGTAATTTTTAGAAAGGGAAACTTCTCAAAATTCAAAAGATTAATCCAAGACCTTTAACATATATATATCACAAAACAAAATAAGGAGCAATTATCAGAGGTACAAGGCAGAGGTACAATTTAAGCAAATAGGCCCCTAAGTAGCCAAAATAATGAACTAAAAATGCTTAATCATGAAGTCTCAGAGCTGCAAGTTATAAAGAGAAGAGAAAGTTGCCACATGGAAAACATATTTTTGATTGATTTCATTAGTACACTTTCTATATACATTATGATCACATTCAATGTTGAGAATTTGTACCAGTGCATGACACATCTTGATTCTCAATACATAATTTTTTTTAAAAAAAGGCCTTGATGTGCTGGCTGACCACATCCCTTGCAACTCACTGGCAAATCTCCTCCTGAAGGGAAATTAGAACCATGCACTTCCATAGCTACCCAAGCAATTAATAATAGTTTTCTTTTTCTTTTTCATTTCTGCTAAAACATTTGGACCTACGCTGTAATCATCATAGCATGTGACCATTAATTACTACATGTGTCTCCTAAAAGCTCTGACATTTTCATACATAGTCATGATGCAATGGCCATGCTGAAGAAGTTTTGAGACAATAACATTACCTAACATGTCCATATTCAAATGGGCCCTCTCTAATCGTTCCATTTAAATCTTATTTTCCTTTATGTGTGCTTGTGTATGTGTGAATCTCTGCTTAAGACATGATAAAGTTGAGGAACACAAACTACATTGAGTTGTTATGCCTTTTTAAGAGAACTAAAATAGCTCCCCTGCCATCTTTGTGTTTTGAAAATGATTCTCTTTCTGAAGATTTCATGCTAGCTATCATCTAGGATAAACATCAGGATTTGTCTGCTTGTTACTGATTGATTAAGTTCAAGCAATTAAAAAAAATTCATGTCATGTCTTTACTTTTTTCTGCATGTTAAACTTCACATTTTAATGTTTTTGTGTCTTAAATAGTTGTCTTCACGTAAGAAGTAAAAGGAAAGAAAATAGTTTATTGTACTTACCTACTATACAAGTTGCCTTACTGTTAGTGGAACAAAATACTTAACATACACAACTTAAAAGAGAAGAAGGTCATTTTGGTGCATGACTTCAGAAGTTTCAGCCCGTGGTCAGGCAGAAATATCATGCTGGAGGCTCCGGCAGAGGGAAACTGCCCAACTCATGGCTCCGCAGAAGCAGAGAACAGGAGAAAACCTAGAAAACAAGTAAATACAAGACAGTCCTCAAGCTCGTTCCCCTATGACCCACTGAGGCACATTGTGTTTACTTTCTTCTCTCAAATTTAAAAGGACCGTTTAAAAGGTTAAAAGGACTGTTTTCCTGTAGAGACCCAAATTCCTATCTGACACCACTTACCTTTGGTCGAGGACTTACTTTGACATTTCTGATACAGAGAGTAAGGACGTGAAAGTAAACTGAAAATTCCTTTATTTCATGGGGATGATGTATTTGAAAGGATGTATTTGTTGCACAAGAATTTAATATTAACAATTTGGTTTTGTTGTTTTCTTATTTATCACTTCAAAGATGCAATTTCACTATCTTCTGGGCTCCATTGTTTGTCATAACAAGTTGTCAGTAGCCTTATGATTGTCCTCTGTGTGGCTCTGACATCTTTCAAGACATCTTTATCTCGTGGCTTCATCCATTTGACTGTAACATCATGAGATATGATACTTCTTACCTGTGTCATTTTAAATTTTTGCTTATTTCTTGGGTCTGTGAATCATCAAATTTGCAGAAGACGCAGCTATAATTTCTTAATTTTTTCTCTTTTTTTGAGACAGGATCTCGCTTTGTAGTTCAGGCTGGCTCTGAACTCACTATGTAGCCCAGAAAAGCCTTGAACTCAGCAATCCTCCTGCCTCTGCTTCCCAGGTGCTGGGATAACAGACATGAGCCACCACACCCAGCATTTTTAAATTATTTTCTTTTCTTCTTTATATTAGCTTTCCTCCTAAATGTTTCTGTTTACAGACTGTTTAGTATTTTAGTAGGTACCTGAGGCTCTTTTACACACTGTTCAATTATGTTTTCTTTTTTCTTTAAATTGCGTGACTTCCACTGACCTATCAAATTCATTTATTCTTTCCTCTGCTTCCTCTAATCTGCTATTAAATCTGTACAATGCACTTTTCACTTCTATTATTTCTTCTTAGATCTGGAATTCCCATTTAATTTCATAATTTATATTTCTCTGTTGAAATTTTCTGTCACTCAAGAAAATCAAATTGTCCTTTATTTTAACATGTCTATAAGAATAATTTTAAAGACTTCGCTAAGTGCAACTTGTGCATTATCTTGATCTCATTTTCTGTTGACTCCTGGTTTTTATTTACATTGTGGATTACATGTCCCTACTTTGTCACACGTCTAGTGAAATTTATGTTGAACATTGGACATTGTGGAAAGACCTTATAAGGACTATGATGTGATGCAAAGGCTGGAGTTAATATTTTGTTCGCTCAGCTCTGTGGACAATTCAAGCTATTTTTTAAACCCTGCTAGCTTTAGTGAGCAAACCTTGAATTTATTCTTTTGTGCAGCCTTAGTTAGGCCAGGTCCCACGTAACTGTCCTTGTGCTTGAGGCGCGAACTTCCTGGGGACCCGGCTAGATGTCTGAGATTCATCACCAGCAGAGAAGAGGGCCACCTCCCTGCCTTCCTCTTCCCAGAGGACTTGCAGGACTCTGTTCTCGGTGTCTTATCAGCTGTCGTTTAGTGAGGCTTGGGTGACTCCGCCTGTGCATGAACAACTAACCCTCAACAACAGTATCAGTTCGTGGAAACTCTGGTTTCCACAGGTTCCTCTTTCCCAGGGACCACCGGCCTTGAGCCCTGAATTCTCACCATTTTCCTCAGCTCACTGGGCCACTCAGCTCACTCAGCTCGTTCTAGTTCACTCACTGTGTCAGTCACGAGACGGCTGAGAGCGCAAAGCTGATGAGCATGAGGGTCTCTGGTGGAGACCCCCTTGCTCAGGGACCACAGGGCTGAGCTCCCTGTTACCCTCTCACTGAAAAAGTCAGTTTAGTATTTTTATAGTTGTTTCTAGCAGAGGGTGATGATCTAGCACCAATTATTGCATCATGGTGGGAAGCTTGTGAAATGTATTTTTAATTTCCCAACGTCGGAATGACAGAAAAGTGTAAAAAAGAGAGGGCAAAATAGCTCTTGGGTGCTCCAATCCACAGTGTGTTTTCCAAACTAGAAATATATTCTCAGTCTTCCCTAAAGAAAGCGAAAGCAACTCCAGACTCACCAAGACTAAAAGAGATGAATGTTTATAAAAATAAATGAAAATGACCTTCTACATGACCTTTCTCAGAAAAGTGCTAGAGGAAGCACTTAGTGAAATGAAAAAAGGAAGACCTAGAATTCCAAGAGGTGGAGGACCCAGCTGCGGACAGTAACGCAAGCAAGGGAGGGTCCAGCGTGGCTATGTGTAAACGGATGAGCTACGTCTGACTCACATCCTGGTTCTCACACTGCCTAGCTGGGTTAACCTAGGAAGTCTGTTTTAAACGTCTGGGCCTCAGTTTACCCTCATGTATAATGTATGGGCTCTCATGAGATTTCTTCATCAAATGTAAGAAAATACACCGAATTCCATACAGATGATGACACTGAATAAATTCATTTCCACTATTCTCTTCCACACTCACCTAGGCAGCCCTTTGCGGACGGAGTGGTAAAATGAGCTCTGGCCCAGGCCCTTTTCTAACCTAGTCCCAGATCCCACAGCCCCCCTCCAGCCTGTCCCACAGACTGAGAAGTCTGTGCTGTGACCACACAGAACTTCCCCTGGGGCAACTCACACCAGATCCTAGGTGGGCCTGGAGCCCCCTCTTTAACTATCGTGTCTGATCTTTGGTGTAGCTCCATGGTTTTCAATTAGGATGAATGATTCCATCAGCGTTTGGCACATTCTTCCTCACATGATGGTCTCCTTATGCATCCATGCCCCTCAGAAGATGGCATGGACAAGGACGTTTCTTCGATTCAATTATGACCAATATTTATTTGTTGAGCAATTATCGCATGCTGGGTATTGCCCATGTTAAGAATTGAGAATCTAAGATGATTAGACTCTTGTGCTTATCCAAAAATGCAAATAAGATGCTCTGGAAATTCTAATAGCAACCATATATCCATGTGAACAGGATACAGTCTCCTCCCTAATTGTATTTATAGTTTGGAAAGAGGACAAACACCTACAGAGAAATTGTAGTTAAATAAGACCTAAACCAAGGGAAATGCCTGGAGCCCTTAAATCAAAAAGAAGGGACATTGATCATGGCGTAAGAGTTGGGGGAAAAGTTTCTTGGAAGAAGGGACTTCTAAACTGAAAGCAAATAAGCCGTAGCTTACCAAGAGATTGGAGAAAAGAGTTCAAGACTGAGAGAAATCCTACTCTTGTACATTGTAGGGTAGAAACAAGAAGAGTAGCACCCCCTCTACTCCAGGAATTAGGAAGAGCCATTGTATTTAATCAGGACCCCAAAGGATAAGTGGATTACTGGTGTTACTTCTAAGTCCCTTCTTCTGAGTAAATAAACTAATGCGCTGATTAATAACCATCCTTAGTTCAGGAAAAATACTTCAAATTGCTTCTCTAATGATTTTAATTCAGCAATGTGTATGTTTGTTACCTGACTACTAGAATTTTTTATTATTGAAAAACCCTAGCTTATTTCATTTTGAAATATTTACTACAAAATGAAAATAATTTATGTTTTAGAATCTGCTTGTTTTTAAGCTCATTGTAGTGTTAAATTCCATTTCTTAAATCAATTCACTGTTTCCAGAGGAATAAAACACGGAGACCGGAAGAATTAGGGAGTGTGTTCTTCTACTCTTTCATTACTAAAAGACCAAGGCTTCAAAGAGAACTCTTGCTTTTCAAAATTAATCATTTCAGTTGTACTGTATAAGGGCCTTGGTAATGTAGTTTCAAAAAGAAGCTAGCACATAGCACAATTGAATGATGGAAACAAGAGCCAACATCAAAGAGAGTGGCTAAATTGCAAGGATATTTCCTAAGTGCCGTAAACTGCTTTGCCCCATGTCGCAAGGGATCTGAGGAGGTCAGGAGACCATTCCGGTGATGCAAATCAGGCACTGGAGGAACTGCAGAGCATTCCTAGGTGGACAAGTCAATAACTCTCTGGCTCATTTTGTTCTTTCTTCTTGTAAGACCTGCCCTAAGTGAAGCTCTCATCCTGACATTTGGATAATTATATTGTGGCCCTACCCTGACCCTCTCGTGCCAGCCAACCCTCACCCTGTCAGCAGGGGATTGTTCCATAGTACACATATAACAGATCTTTCCTGGAGTTGTCCTCATTTCACCTTCATTTTTGGAAGATATTTTTGCATAGTGAGGAGATCTAAGTTTAAGGCTGTTTCTCCCTTCGGCTCTTTAATGATATTGCCCCACTCGCTTCCGGTTCACACTGGCTCCAATGAGAAGGGTATTGTCTTTCTTTGTTTCCCAGTACACAATGACGTGTTTCTTCTGGAAAATTTCACAATATTTTCTTTATCGTTATTTTTAAGAATATCAGTCACGATGTGCACTGACCTTTCTCAAGCACTGGTGCGATTTTCTTCAAATTCCTTCCATTTGGAGTTCTTTCAATTTCTTAGATCTAGGTTTTCATAGGTTTGATTAAGTTTCAAAAAAAATGGACAGATTTCTTTGAAAAATTTGCCTCTCCTTTTCTGCCACTCCACTTTCATCTACATGAGGCTTCTATAATTCTTCCACAGCTCGCTGATGTTCTGTTTATTTACTCTTCAGTCTTTTCTCGGTTTCATTTTAGATAATTCCTATTGACTTGTCTTCGAGTTCACTAATCTTTTCCTCTGTAACATCTAATCTGCCGTCAGTACTACTCAGCATATTTTATGTGTCAGGTGTTCGTTCATCTTTGTAAATTTGATTTGGAACTTTCCCATGTTTTTTTCTAACATCTTTTTCTCTATTCTCTTGAACAAATGGGCTTTCTTCCTGAGCAAGGCCCTCCACCCCTCAGCTCAATTCCTCTAGTTGTTGAAATGGTAAATTTCATACAAAGGATCTCCTAACTTCTGCCTGTCGTGTGTGTGTGTGTGTGTGTGTGTGTGTGTGTGTGGTGCACCAGGATTGAACTCAGGACCTTGTGCTTGCAGGGCAGGTCCAGTGCCACTGAGCTACATCCCACCCACCCCCACCGCCTGCGCTGTGTTTTGATGGGCAGGAAGTCCCACCTTCAAAGCGAACCCATCACTTGAAACTCACCCACTGGCTCTCTTTGTCTGGCTGAAAGGTAACATTCCATTCTGTATTTCTTGGCCTGATGTGGGGAGAAGAGGCAGAACCAGTTGACTGAAAGGAAGTGCCTTGGTTTGTGACTGGCAAGAAGGCAAACCTGTTTGTGTGTTGATGGGGAAGCTTGGTAAGAAAGGAGCCCCTCCAGAGTCCCCAGAGACCTCCCTGTCCTCAAAGAGATGTTTCATTTTGAGAGTCAAAGGCTGAGAAGGAGACTCAAAGAGGTCACACCTCGTTCTTCACTGAAGAATAAGATGTGAGGCGGCTGCATCCTAATCCTCAGCCAAGGAAAGAACCAGGAGGAAAGCACTAAAGGAGACTTCTCCCGACTGCAGCCACTCCTCCGTCCAGCAGCGGCTGCTGTTTCCCCACTCCCTAAGCTGCGATGTGTGCGGAGCCCAAGCCTCATTTACTCTCAGTGTGTTTTATTCTACTTCTTTCTATAAGAAAAGGGAGAATTTCTGATCAGCTCTCAGATTACTGAGCAGAGCTCATCTTTTGACTTTCATCCACTCTGCCAGTGTTTTAAGGGTCTCGAGATTCTTTCGGGAGCCTGGCCACAACACGTGAGCCCCAGAGTGAAGGCCTGGGGTGAAGAAGGACCGTACCTCATTCTCTACGTCGGTTCCCCACAGCGATCCCAGAAGTAAGGATATGAGTTACTGGCCCAGATACCCGATAGGTCAAAAGACAAACTATAATGACTTTTATTTGCGATTCCAGAATGGAGCAAAACCTCATACTGGGATATAGGGTGGGTGTCCCTGTGAGCTTATCAGTACAGACAGAAAAGGCGCTGGAACAGCAGAGACAGAAAAAAAAAGGCTGATTTCCAAGTTATTTTTCCTATAAAGGTTAAAGCAGAAAGGACTTCCTGATCTTGCTGTCTAATAGTGGCCTGAATGGTGATTTGGTTTTGTCTCTCTGTCACTCCCTCACTCTCTCATGACTTCTTAAAGGTCAGATAAACAACTTCATACAGTACTGTCTTCACAGCACGGAAGGGCAGCCGGAGTAAATCCCTTTGGGTAGGGTCTGTTGGGCCCAGAGCTGGAGCTCGGTCCAAACCAATGGCCTCTGATAAAGTTTTCTTAACATTTGGAAAGAAAAATTTGATGGTAAAGCAGAAAAGAAAACGGAAATAAAATCTTATGTCTATAGGAGGGTGAGAGGTTGTAGGAAGGGCAGGCGAAGGTGAAAAAATGGGAAGCAAAATACATATCGTCCCAGTACAAATTATCAATCAATGTTGAATGTGATCATAATGTATATTAAAATGTACCAACAAACTCAATAAAGGGGACAAAAAGCCATTTGAATTAAATGAGCTCGTTTGCTGTTAGATGACCATTCTTCTACGTGTCATCATCGCTTGACTTGAATATCCAGAAAGCAGAAGCAAGTTTTAGGATCAGGGTGCTTCGTCTCCATGCTAATCTCCTGCGAAAATGAAGGAACTTGTGGTCAAAGTCCACAAGAAAGACAATGAAAGAGCACAGCACCTCACCTGGTGTCAATCCTCCGTGACTCTCAGTACATGAAGTACCGAGTGATGCGACCCAGGTCTTCCAGGAACCCAGCAGAGAAGCAGGGAACGCTGCTGGCCTCGGGCCCTTTGGATATTCCCTCCCTGACATTCACCCTCCGTGTTCATTTTCATCATGACCTTCTCATGACAGTGACTCAATTGAGCAACGCTGGCACTCTGGAAACATTTTGACAACTTCCTGCTTCGAAGAGCATGGCAGTTATTATTAAGATGGAAGAAGCCAGCAGCGCTCAGGCAGGCAGCTGGGAGAGGTCCTGCTGAGGACGGCATAAAAGGCAGCACGGGGGGAGTGAAGGATGGAAAAGGACCTCAGACTGGGCTCCCCAGGCCTTTGATTAAGACAGGCTGACTCTGTCCTCTCTGCTCTCTAAACGTGCTTTCTGTGAATGTGGGCCCTGCTGTTCCACCCGAGGAGGCTGTTAAAAGATAGATTAAAAGGCATAAAAATAGTATTAGATTTCATGGTGCAGCGAGGCCTGTCAAATCCAGGCTCAAGGAGTGAACGGCTTAGAGGTGATGATCAAAATGAGTCACTGGGTCGCCAGTGGTGGTGCTGATGCCTCTTCAAAGGGCCAGAGTCCTACTATTGTTTGTGTCAAAAAGACTTTTAAAGAGGCTGCAGAAATTGAAAAGGGCTGAGGCGAGAGAAAGGAGAAAGGAGAGAGAGGAAGAAGGGCCTTACTGCGTGGCGGGGAGCAGGTGGCGAGAGTCAGCCTGCGGGGCAGGATGGGCGGGAAGGGCTGCGGCTGTGAGCTGCAGAGCTGGATTTGGGCCCTCGGGGGACCCTTTCACTGAGGTCCTACTGGGTGCGAGACATCACAGTAGCTCCTCAGGCAGGAGAGCGCCACCAAAGCCACACAGGAGTGCCACTCGGAACCTCACGGTCTCCTTTTGGCCCCTGAGGGCACGCATCTGTACCCACCAAGGTGGTCAGGGCATGTGTGCGAGATAGCGCAGCCAGATGCCGGGTGCCCAAGAAGGGCTTGATATAGGAGAGGTGACTCTGCGGCCAGAGGGCCGACCGTGACGTCAGCGTGGAGCGGATCACATCCCAGGCGCTGTGATGGGCAAACTTCACCAGCTTATTTAACTCTCCACACACGCCCAGAGCTGGCCACAGACAGACAGGCTCACCTCAGTGTCATACAGCGGAGAGGCAAGAACCCAGAACTCCGCCGTGAGCTCGTCGCCCGCCGGCTGGCCTCCTAGGACAAAGCCGGAGCCGTCTGAAAGGTGGCCCCGTGTCAAGCCCTCTCCTTCCCCAGGTCTCCTTTCCGGCCTGGGTCTCCCAGCGCACCTTGCGAGGTCCCCAGCCCACTGCCGCTCATTCTCCTCCTTTGCTGCGCTGCTCTCTCCCTGCTCCGGCAGCCTCGCCTCTTTCCAGACACCTCTCACAGTCTGGAGGGCTTTCCTCCCCCAGTCAAATGGATTGCACTCAGATTCAGAGCCGGACTGAGTAGACTCATTGTGAATTATCGCTTCCAGGCGGGACTCTGACAAATCCCCGTTGCTTTTGCAGGTAAAACAGTCTTAACTTGTTCTTCTCACAAACTGCTGAACCGCATGAGGAGAATCAAGACTGAAGACCAAACTGCTTTTCTCTCCTCTCGCTCCCACTGCCAGCATGGAACAGGCCAACTGTGGAGGATCTTCAATCACGGCTAAATTTATATTCACTCAGGTGTTACCGGACTGTGCTTTCTTGCTTCTCATCTCTGATCAATGTGCTCATTAAAGGACCCAGCCTGGCGATAGAGTCACCTCAGTGCTTGCCACCCTGGGGTTTCACTAACACAGCCTCCCAGGCACTAACAAGCTGCTAAAAATGTAAAGAAAAGAGCCCTTTCTTTCCCTGCCTCTAGAGAGTCCTGAAATTGTTCCTCTTCGTCCTTAAAAGCAGTTCTGTTGATTATATTTACTTATTCAGGAGTTTTGAGGGGCACAAAAGGAAAAAAAAGGCATTTGGAGAAACATTTCTGTAAGCACAAAGTGTCCAGAAAGATCATTGGCACAGTTAGACCAAAATATTGAGAAATCTAAACAGCATTTCTTTTGTTTTTGTTTTTTAACTTGGGAGACTTGTTAGACAGTTAAAAGATTTTTAACTTTTACTCCACTGCTTTCTTTTTGTCCAAATGGAAGCATGTTTTTTGCTTTTATCCACAGTCTTCAGAATATGTCCCTATGCTTATATATTGTCTTAGCCCCAGAAAACTACGTATTTCATGTTGTTCCTGTTTCCTGCACTGAATAATTTATTGTTTCCCGTGCTGCTCAGCTTGTTATTAGCAAATTAGTAAATGCTAATTTAAACTCCAATTTAAGAGTTAGAGGTTCCTAACCACGTTCACTGTGTTGTCTCCAATTCTGTTGTAGTTCTACAGGAGGCAACAACAAATCTCCCCAGGCAAGTTGCTGTTTTTTGCCCAGGTTACTTCTTTAAGTGAGAGCCCCAGACAAGTGCTTCAGGTCGCAGCTGCCTCTATCGCCTGCTCGACTCATGCATTTCTTTCCTAACAGACTGGACGGCATGGGGAGCTCTCACCAGTTTCACCGCGACATTGCTGACACCAAACAATAACTATATACTTATATCAAGAGTGTTTTCAGTAATCACACAAAAAGCTTTCTGTTTCCACTATGGATACCAGTGACACCATCTGAAATCGAAACGCTGTTGTGATCTCAGCTACCCATGGCGGTCATCATGATACTTATGCCTTTGGCCAGTTTGCAGTGTGGCACCCCTCTGTTCTTCTACGAAAAGCTGCTAAGATACAGGCGAGGAGCAGCGGTTTAGCCCAGGCCGTGAATGTTTCTCTTGTGGCTGTTGCTGTGCCGATGACTGCAATGGCCATGTGTGAGTGATAAATGAAGACTCTAACGGGCACGGACCGGAAGATACTCACCACGTGCTTGGGATGTCCTGGACCCAAGTCTTCCACCTGGCATTCAAGGTGCCTGAAGCTGTGATTGTGCAGAACCCACTGCCATGCCAGGGTGGGTTCTCCTGCTAGTGCATCTGATCTCAGGTTTTCATCTAAGGATGGAAACAGCCTAAAATATTTCTCAATGATATAAACGAAGAAATAATTTTACACTCTTTTTTTTTTTTTTTTTTGAGGCAGGGTCTCGCTTTGTAGTTCAGGCTGGCTCTGAGCTCACTATGTAGCCCAGGCAAGCCTCGAACTCAGTAATCCTCCTGTCTCTACCTCTCGAGTGCTGGGATTACAGGCGTGAGCCACCACACCTGGCAACACTCTTTTGATACTAGTAAATACTGTCGTTAACCAGCGTATTACTGAACCTGGTCAAAATAATAGCTGAAACTTACTGTGTTTCCATACACAACGCTCCATGTTAAATGCCTTGTAGGTGCTGGCTCAGTGCATTGTTCTGGTTTTATCATAAGACACGGCAAACTGAAGCACATAGCATTTAAGAAACTTAGCTGTAGCAATATTGGTAGCAAGCATTAGAGCTAGAACCCCAAACTTCCATCTGCTTTCAGAATCTGTCTTCCTAAGTGTGACTCACGCACAGGGCATTTACAATGGTTATCCATGTGTCATGGGCGGGGGTGTGCTAGTGTGAGTGGCTTTGGGGCCCACCCGGGACACCAGTGGAGTGTAGATGCATCTGTATTTAAGGTCCATGACTCCAGGGTCTGTACCTGGTTCCTGTCCCTTCCTCTCCAGTGCTCTTCCCTGCTCTGCTTCCCAGCTGCCGTGAGCTCAGTAGCTCCCTGTGCCATGTGTCTACCAGGATGTTTTTGTCTTGGGACCAGGTGAGCCTGGATTGAATCCCCTTGACTAAATCCAAATTAAATTTCTCCTCATTTACATTGTGGGCATCAGGTGTTGTGTCTCAGTGATGGCCAAGTTGACTAATACACCGTGGGAGGTGCATTTGTGTAACCTTCCCTTCTGTAGAAGAAAAACCTGAAGCAGAGAGAGATTGTGTGACTGTGCCCCCAGAACACAGCCATTGATCCACCTTTAAATCCAGGCTCCCCAAATCTTCCCTTTCGCAGAAGTCTAAGTGACGTATCACCCACGTAACCTCAGCAGGAAGAGAAACTGGATTCCTGTGCTCCTGAATAGGGGCTAGGCCTAATGACTTGTTTCCAGAGAATGTGGAAAGAAAGCAGAAAATCTTCACATTATGTTGGATACACTGGACAGAAGCCACTTGGGCCAAGCAAGCCAGCTCTGCTGCTTCCATGACCCTCTAATGTCCTACAAACACACCTCATTTGTGAAGTACGTCTTAAAGAATTGCTTAACCAAATCTAATTGGACAAATCCAAATGGAGAGACAGTCTACACATTCCTAACAGTCTCCACAACCGCAGGGCAACCAAGGAGAGATGAAGGCAGTCCCAAACCAGACGCAAATAAAGAAATATGACAAATGCTGAGGTGGGAGCTTCTGGATTGGGGCATGAACAGGAGAAGAAAATAAATGGCAAGACTGGTGATGCCCACAGGCAGCCTGTGAACCAAGAGCATCATCCCAGCATTCGTATGTTAGTCCTGCTACTTGCCTGCCCTGTAGTTATTACATGAGATGTTAACTACAGGGGAAGCTGGCTAAAGCTGTAGAATATTTACGACTTGTCTGTACATCCAAACATATCCCCTATGTAATAAAAATATTCCATGAAAAACCTTAAAGGAACATAAAAATAAAAACAAGCATCTCCCTTAAACTCGACCCAATCGTGTTATAATCATTCTGTTACAGAGGACTCCAGAGGAATATCTAAAAGGCATTTCACATTCCAAACAACTCATGGCAATTATTCTTGGAGAGCTTTTGTCTTCCCGAGTATCAGCACCCCCTACTCACACAGTGAAAGTCACTGGCACTGATTCAAACACACACACACACACACACACACACACACACACACACAGAGAGCCCATTGTCAGACAGACAGCTTGGGTTTTCATGTGGCCACTTGTTATAGATCAATTCTCATGTTATTTAATTATTTAGGAAATAATTTATTCATTTATTTATTTACCATAGGACAGTGAGGTTGCGCTTCTGTAGAAAGATGAGACTAGGTCCATTAAAAAAGAGGACAATTAAAATATGCATCATTGCCTATTGCATTTACCACTTGGAATGAACACAGGGTCAGTGACATTAGCTGAAGATGCACAGGCACTCTGCTACCAGAAGGCACCCTTAGCACCGCACAGAGGGGCCTGACACGAACTGCTCCTTTAGCCTGTCTGAGGTCAACAGGGACCCACTAGGCATGGAGGCTGCCTCCCCTCTGCCCAGAGCTGCTGTGCCCTCAGGCGGCCCTGAGCTGGAAGTGGGGACTCTTGGAAGGGATCAGTTTCAACCGCTTGACCTGAGCCTGAGATTCACTCAGATGGCCCAACCCCAACGGAAAGTGGCTCAAAGAAAATCACTGACAATCCTCACAGAGACACCGGGCCCTGGATTTTGTCTTTGATCAGGACGGATGTAGTACAGCACCGTAGAGAAGGGACAAGCTGTGACACAGAGCCACATTTAACTAGGGGACAGCAAGCCTGGGCGCTGCTCTCCTGCCTGCCCTGTCACTGCTCCAGAGCCCAGTCATACCTCAGGCAACGCAGCTGATGACTGATGTAATGGTTCATTTGCTTATCAGTTCATGTAGGTCATGCTAAACAATAATTATGATGCTGGACGGAGACTCAGTATAACCAGATAGAGAGCCAGACACCCTCGCTCCAAGAGCTGGGTACAGAGGGGGCTGCTGAAGGCAAATCCCTCTGAGGGATTATGTCTCCTTTGAGAGCAGTGACCGTATGTTCAATGATTTCCTCCATTCTCCAGTGTTCTGGACACACAGGAATCCCGGGTGGCCCAACCTGCCTACCCAGGGGGGATAATATCCACTGGAAAAAGTGCTTGAAATAGGGGGTGGGGTAAGTAACGAGGGTCAAGCAAAAATTGTAATGGTAACACAAATAGGAAACAACCGGACGTGGGGACTCACACCTGTCATTCCAGCACTCGGGAGGCAGAGGCAGGAGGATTGCTGAGTTCGAGGCTTGCCTGGGCTACATAGTGAGCTCAGGGCCAGCTGAACTAAAAACAAGACCCTGTCTCAAATTAAAAAAAAAAAAAAAAGGAAACAAAGCTTATGTATATAGGAGGCGGGGGATTGTAGGGTGGGTAGGGGAATGGAAAAAACTGAGAATTAATTCGTGTCATATAGTGGTACAAATTCTCAATGTTGAGTGTGATCGTGATATATATGTCAAATGTACCTATTTCACAATTTTTTTTTTTTCCTTTTTGAGACAGGGTCTCACTTTGTAGTTCGGGCTGGCTCTGAGCTCACTATGTAGCCCAGGCAAGCCTCAAACTCAGCAATCCTCCTGCCTCTGCCTCCCGAGTGCTGGGATTACAGGCATGAGCCACCACGCCCGGCACTGTAGTATGCGGTATTGATTGCTGGTGGGCGTCTCTACGCCCAGCGTTGTATGTGGTTACCAGGGATCGAACTCAGGACCTTGCACTTGCGGGACAGGCGCTGGAACCACTGAGCTAACCCTCTGGCCCCCTATTTCACAATTTAAAAAGAGAGTGCTGTGAACCTGCTCCGGCCAAGTGTAACAGAGTTGGAACACCTGCTTCGCGCCTCTGCAGGCCAACTGACAGCCACTGCCCGGGCCTCAGCGCACTTAATGAAAGTGTATTAATTGCTATTAAATTGCCGAAAATGACAAAAATAGCAAATCTTACTTGGTAATGGAGTAACAGCAGAGTTCACCGCTTCTCACCCATAGGAGGGGGAGACGCAGAGGCACAGTGATGTGGGAGGGAGGGAAGGGAAGAGGGCGAGGAAAGAAATGAGAAAGAGGAAAGACAGAGCCGAGGAGAGGGATGGGGAAATGGGAGGAGGAGGCCCGTTGGGGTGAGAAGAGAAGCAGGCAAAGTCCAAGGCCACTCGGGTTTCTGTTCTGGGCGCGAGGAGTCGCTGAGCCTGAAGAGAGGCTCCCAAGTGAGTAGAGAGAAGCTAAGTGGGTTCGGGAGGTTCTGGGATCCCATGCCATGGCCAAATAAATATCTTAGAGAAAGTGGATCTTTGAGTGCAGAGCAGAAGTTGGCAAACCCTTCCTGGAAATGGCCAGAAAGTTAATATTGTCAGCTTTTGGGGCCAGATAATCCATTACCGTACTCTGCTGTTATAGATCGAAACAATTGCAGATACCATGGAGACCTCTGACGTGGTTACTACCAGTGATTTTACCAACAAGAGAGGTAAAACTGACTCCAGAGACACAGTGTGTCAAGCCCTGGTCCAGAAGAGCAGCTAAAGAGGATTTGAAATTGTGAATATAAAGTAAAACAGGAAGCCTGTGATACGGAGAAATCCTGGACATACTTTGCCTATGGTCATGGAGATTGAACACAGGGACTTTGCATGAAACTACGTCCCCAGACCTTTAACAACACT
>PVIC010028671.1:0-23053 GCA_004025085.1 Thryonomys swinderianus
AAAAAAAAAAAAAAAAAAAAAAAAAACAGAAAATGAGGATCTGGGTCTCAGTGCATCTCCCAGTGATACAGTGAGTGGCTGCCAGTATTTGCAAAGTCTTGGGTTCAATCCCCAATCCCACCACCAACCACAGCATCACTAACAACAAACCAAATCAACAAGCCAACAGAAAGAATGAAAGAATTTCAGTGGACATAACCCAGAAGGCTGAGAAGGAGGGAGCCTTCCAGATGAAGGGAAAAGTAACCATGGTGTCACGAAGGTGGAAAGAGCAGATGTCATCAACTGGAGACTGGATAAAGAAGATGTGGGGTTTTTTTTTTAATAAAATGGAGTATTATTCTACCATAAAGAATGATAAGTTTGAATCATTTATACTCAAATGGACATAACTTGAGTACACACTTGTAAGTAAAATAAATAGGTCACAGATGTGTAAATACCATACCTTTTCTGTGGTATGAGAAACTGGAGATATAAATGATTTCTAGAACATATGATAAGTATTGCAATATAGAAAACATTCAAAGGGAAAAGGGTAGGGGTAAGTAATGAAGGCAAAGAAAAATGTGATGTTAAAAAAAGGAAACAAAGCATATATACATAGGGAGTGGGAGGTTGTAAGGTGGGTGTAGGAATGGAAAAAATGAGAATTAAGTTGTGTCATATACTGGTACAAATTCTCAATGTTGAGTGTTGTCATGATGTGTATATAAAATGTATCAATAAAGAATTCAACTCATGGGCCGGAGATTTAGCTCAGTGGTTCCAGTGCCTGCGTCACAAGCACAAAGTCCTGAGTTCAATACCAGTAACCACATACAGTGCTGGACGTGGTGACTCACACCCACCAGCAATCAATACCACATACCTTAGTGCCGGGCATGGTGGCTCACGCCTATAATCCCAGCACTCGGGAGGCAGAGACAGGAGGATTGCTGAGTTCCAGGCTTGCCTGGGCTACTAAGAGTACTCTTTTCAAAGCTTTGGTGACATTAAGAGAAGCTACAGCCAGCTCAAAATTCCAAGGCTGATTTCTCTTCCTATAATCCATCCAGTGACAAGACTTGTGGACTACTATCTAGGTAGGCTACACAGGATGTTGCAGTCAAAGCTCAAAATGAGAACTGAGCATTCTTAGGACCTGAGACAGATGTAGATTCCCCCCTCTATGTCTGATAAGGGATCATAACTCTTGCATTTTCTTGGAATTTTGCAAAATCAACAGCAAGCAAGTGAGCAGAGGCCAGGTCAGCCAACTTCCTTTTGATGGGTCCCCTAGGAGTGCCGAGGGATCCCTCAAGCTGTTAGTTTCTCAAATAATGATGACTGATTTCAGAATGTGCAAAGATATAATCTGTAACTCTCTGAAGCTGCTCCCCAAGCAAAAGCCCACAGAGGCAACTACAGCAAACTATTTAGGAAACTGAAGAAAAGTCTGTTTGGCTACCTTTGTACAACAGGCACATTAATTTAAAAAACATCTTTCCAGAAATTTCCATCTCATTACAGCTCAGAGCTGCCCTGTTACGCATTGAAAATGGCCACAGACTCCACAAAATGAACAAGACAGCCAAGAAACATTGAGCCAAACTCCATTTACTCCTGCCAAATACTTTGACTGCTTTAGTCCACTTGCCCTTTTCTCACTAAAGCCATCAGAGGGTGTGATCGTTTTCCATTGTGTCTTTGATAGCAACTGCTGTGATTAGGTATCCCTTTCTGGATACCTAATTGGAATCGAAATAAAGGGATTTCACTGCTTTGTAAATCACCGAAGAACAGAACATCAATTGAAAATGGCATTTGCACTAACAGGGATGGCAAGAGGCTGAGGCAAGAGGATGATAAATTCAAGGCCAGCCTGGGCACCTTAGGGAGAATTTTTCTCGAAAAGAAAAAAATAAGGGCTGGGGATTTAGCTCAAATGGTACTGCACCTACCTTGGAAGCGCAAGGGCCTAGTTCAATCCCCAGTACTGCAAAAAAAAAAAAAAAAAAAAAGAAAGCTACAGATAGATAGAGCTCCATGGCAGTCTTGCCTATCATGTGCAAGTCCTGCTTCCATTCCCAGCATCATGAAAAAAAAGGTTCGCTTTTTTCTACAACACTACTTCATGTTCATTAACTTTATTTCTTTTCATGTAGTAAAATGTATTCCACAAGGACTGTAAAATGTTTTAATTCGTACTTATTGAGTTATAATTTACATGCTACAAACTTCACCTTTTTTTGTACTTCTAGCTTTGAGGATGAAATCCCAGGGCTTCATGCATGCTAAGTAAGCAATCTACTACTGAAGTATACCTTGGTCCTGTGATTTACTCCTTTCAGTGTATAGCTCAGTGAGATTTGATGAAAACATACAGAGTTGTATAACTATCATTGCAATCAAGTTATAGAACATTTCCAGTATACCAACTCTTCCATATGCCCCATCCTTTGAATCCTTTCGAATTATTTTCTATCTCTTTGATATTTCCTCCTGAAGAATGCTGTGTAAATGGAATTGTGTACCATGTGTCCACTTGTCTACATGAGTGTAGCTTCTGTCAATTAGCATAATGCATTCAAGACTCACTGATGTGGTTTGTGCATATCAGTAACTCACTCCTTTATATTTCTTTGTAGCAGTCTCTTGTAGGAAATACCACACTGAGCTCACACTTTCATCTGTTGAGGCCCTTTGTGTTGTTTCTAGTTTTGAGACTTATGAATAAAGCCTTTACAAACATTCACATAGAGGGTTTTGTGTGAACATAAGTTTTCATTTCTCTTGAGCAAATAACTAAGAGAAGGATGCTGGGTTGTAGAGGTAGTCCACATTGAACTTTACAAGAAACTGCCAGAGTGTTTTGCAAAGTGTTATGCCATTTTGCAGTCTCACCAGCAATATATGAGCGTTACTTTAAGTACACAGAATAGTAGCTTTTTAAAACCAGTATAATAGATGTACATTTCACTGTGACTGAAAATTTCAATTTCTAACAACTAATAGTGCAATGCATATCTTTTCATGTGTTTATCTGCCATGGAAATTTTTCTATGGGAAAATATGTCTTTAAACATTTTTGAAATTTTATTGAGGTTTTATCTGATTTATTTTTGACAATTTTAAAAAATTTATTCTGGTTGCACTTCCTTTTTTGGATTTGTTCTTTGAAATATTTTCTCCAAATACACAGTCCTGTTATTAATTATTCCATAGAGAAGAAGTCTCAATTTTGAAGAGACCTAATTTACCTATTTTTCAATTAAAATATTATGCTTTGTTGTGATAACCAAGAGATTTTTGCATATTCCATGGGCATAAAGATTATACTTTAAATTTGCTTCTAAAACTTTCATTTACAATTTTTACATTTAAACCTGCGATCCTCATGATTGAATTTTGGTATGTGACATGAGTTTTAATTTAATGTTTATAAATATGAATGGAACATTCAGAGGATTTTTTGCCAAGTATTAAATAGACTATCATTTCTCCATTACATTCCCCTCGAGCCATTTTTTAAAATGAATTGGACATATTTGTCTCTATTTATTGACACTTTGTTTCACTGATCTATGTAACTACAGTTTGTTAATACTATATTATCTTGATTATTACAGCTTTATTGTAAATATAAAAGCAATTTAGTGTGATTCTCAAGAATTGTTTGACTATATTTGATACTTACCTTTTCATATAAATTTTAGTATCCATTTGTCTGTTTCTTTAAAAAACAAAGACAAATTCCTCTTCAGATTTTTATCAGGATTGTATTGACTGTATAAATTTAAATAGAAGAATATTAAATCTTCAAATCAATGCACACAGTATATCTCTTCATTTATCTAGGTATTTGATTTTTTCAATATATAATTTTCACCATATTTTGCATGTATTTTATCAGGTAACCTAATTTTTCTTTAGAGGACCCTTTTATAAATTATACTAAATGTATTTATTTGTTTTCAATTGTTCATTACAAATATGCATGTATATATACAATTTATTTTGTATATTAGCCTCTTATGTTAAAAGTTTATTAAATTTATTTGCTATATTAAATTTATTTCATTTTCTTATATATATTTAAAGGTGTTTCTATATAGGTAATAATGTTCTCTATGAATGCAAATAGTTTAATTTCTTCCTTTACAACATGAAAAGAATTGGGAAAAAGCTCTAGATGTGACACTAAAAATATAATCAACGAAAGAAAAGGTAGATAAACTAGACTTCATAAAATCAACTTGAACAGACACCACTAAGGAAGTGAAAAAATAATCCACATAATGGGCAAAAATACTTGCAAGTGGTGTGTCTGACAAAGGACTTGTATCTAGAACATGTTGAGAACTGTTACAAATATAGAAAGCATGATTTAATAATGGGCAAAGGATTTGAATAGATAGTTCTCCAAGGAAAATACAGAAATGACTGATTGCCTAACAAAGATTCAACATCGTTAGTCATGACCACAGTGAGATACCTCTTTACACTCACTAGATGGTTGAGATTTTAAAGGTCGGAGAATATGCAGAGTGTTGCTAATGTGGAACAGGGAAAGTGGGAATGGGAAGCTAGGGGATAATCGCTAATGAGTACAAGGCTTCTTCTCCAGGTAATAAAAATGTTCTAAAACTCACACTGGTGATGCCATTAGAATATACTAAACCCGTGAAAGTATGAAGTTGTACACTCAAATGGACAGATTGTATGGTCTGTGAATTAGATCTCAATAAGCTGATTTTAAACATATCCAACACAGAGGTGAAATGTGCAGTGTAGGGTAGCTATCAGTGTCAGTAGACATACAAAGCAGCAAAAAAAAAAAAAAAGACTCAAGAGGAAGAGAAAAATTAATCAAATACAACCCAGGACAGATACAGGTGTTCAAATTATTGAAGACATTAAAATAGTTATTCTTGTACAGAAGGGTGCAAGGGGGAGATAGGAGAAAATAAAATTTATTTTAAAAAAATAAAACAACTACCCTAATGCACTCTATATAATGAAAAAGTACAAAAAAGATGAAAGTATTATGGAATGACAAGGCAGTTATAAAAGGAAATCTAAATTCAATTTTTAGAGGTGAAAACTGCAGTATCACAGGGGAAAAATATACTGAGTAGGATTCACAGAGGAGAAAAAACTTGCAGATCGAAAGACATAGCAAAATGCACATCAGAACTGCACTGAGATTCCATCTCTGGAGAGAATAGCCATCAGCAAGAATACAAAAAACAACAAATGCTGGCAAGGTTGTGGGATAAAAGAAATGCCTCTTCACTGTTGGCAAGAATAGAAACTAGTATAAGCACTGTGAGATCAGGATGTAGATTTCTCAGAAAATCAAAAATAAATGTGTTTCCCCCAGCTGTACCTCTTCTGGGTATCTTCCCCAAAACAACTGAATACATCATACTACAGTAACACACACACCCATGTCTTTAACAGCACAACTAGTGATGGCTAAATCTTGGGAGTGGCCTGTATGCCTATCAACAGATGGACAGATGAAGAGAATGCAGTCCTTATACACAACAGAATACTATTCAGCTGTGAAGGAGAAAGTTGAATCATCGGTAGGAAAATGGACACAGCTCGAAACCATAATGCTAAGTCTAATAAGGCAGACCCAAAAGGTTAAGTATCACATAGTTTCTCTCATATAAATAAATTATAAATGTAAAATATGAATAATTCAAGGAGAAAAATAAAGGAGATGGTAGGAAACAGGGAGGTAGACTGTGTGGGATGGGGAAAAGGTAGAGGAGCAGGGAGAGGGGAAGGGAAATAAAAAAGGATCAATCATGGTTTAATACATACATGTACTAATTCCCCAAGGTAAATATAATTACTATATGTTGGAAACATATAATAATGAAAAATTTAAATGAAAGATTTTTAAAAGAAAGTAAAAATGAAAGATGACAGAGGATCATTAGGCCTTGAGACAACTTCCGGTAGCTTTATATATGTGTAAATGAGTCCTCAAAAAACTGAGAGGAATAAGAAAATAATTTTGTGAGAATAATGACCAAAAATCTTACAAATCTGCTGAAAATATAAACTCACCGAAGCACGAACCTCAGTGAAAGCCAAGTTCAAGAAACATGAAGCAAACATCCATGCACATGGCAACCAAGTTTCTCAAAACATGTGAGGGAAAAGGAGCCTTAAAAGAGACCAGAGGATGAGAAGGACACGGTCTGTACACAGATTGACAAAACAAAAGTCGTGATTTCTCGCTGGAATAATATAAGAGGGTAGTAGAGTGGTAACCTTAAAGTACTGAGGAAAAAGCTCTTTAAACCTGCAATTCTGTATCCAGTGAAAGTATATTTCAAAAATAAAGTGACATAAAGATTTCATCTGATATCTTAAAAAGCTAAAATAATTTATCCCCAGTGGGAACATTTTCAAAAACACAGTAAGACACAGTGAAGGAAGGGAGGAAGGCAGGTGATAGCAGATATAAGTGAAGGAAGATGATACCAGATAGAAATGTGGATTCACACTCGAAATGGTAACAATGAGCTTAAACATACAGAATTTAATTTTAAATGAAAATAAAGAATGATTTAAAGACACTCTAGCAAAATTTGTGAGATAATAAATCAATGTTCAGAGGTAAATATATTATAATTATCAGCCTTTGTATAAAAGGTGGTGTCTTAATTTCTACACTATATAAGCGGGGGGGGGGAGCAAATGAAACCAAAAGCAAGTTGAAGAAGGGAACAATAAAAATCAGAGTGGAAATCGATAAAGTGAAAAATGTCATTGAGAAAAGTAATGAATCTAAAAGCTAGTGTTTAGGTAGGTCAATAATAGTCGACAAACCCAGCATCCTAATCAGGAAAGCAGAGAGAAGGCACAAGCTACCACTATGAGAGATGAGAAAAGAGACAGCTTCCCCTCCTACAGAAAGCCCAAAGTAACCTTCATGCAATCATTCAATCCACCCGCAAACATTTCTGTATTCATGGTATGTATAATCTATGTCCTAAAAATGTGGCCAGAAAAGAACTAATGATAACCAAAATATATTTGAAGCGGAGCAAAGCAGGAGAACTCAGACTGATGGAACTAAATAGTGATTCGAGGTACAACTCCCCACAGCTGTGGGGACAAGGGGAAGAAGTGGTGGCACCTGCAGTATATGGCCTAGGATAACGGGTGTCTTCACAGAAACCATGAAAGATGTGCAGGTAGGTATTAACATCGTAACAAAAACTTTAAGCAATTTTCAGGTAGACCAAACACCTCATTCGGAAAACAAAATGTTTCAGTATTCTTCAAAAAATTGGGAGACTATTATTATTGCAGGATAAGAACAAATTACATAAATAAAATGCAAAGAATATAACAAAATATTGGTAATTTTATTCTGCTCAAATGAGAACTTTTTGTGCATTAGAAGACATCTGGTGAACTGAATAGAGTATCACGCAATAGTATGGAAGGAGCTGTAATCCCAGTACTCGGGAGGCCAGCCTGGGCTATGTACTGAGACTCTGCCTTAAATAAACAGAGATATAATGAAAGGAACTTAGAACACTTACTCCTGACAAATAATTAGAATCTGATACATAAAATCCTCTATTAATCGATACTTTTAGAAATACATTAAAAAGTGTGAAAATGGACACTGATAATCCAAAGAACAAGGAGCCTGAATAAATTTCTGGAAAGATGGTCAACCTTACTAGTAATCGCGGAGATGCACGTTTAAGCCTCCCCCATCAGCGCTATTCAAAGTCTGACAATAGCAAACTGAGTCGGATATAAAAAACCAGACACCCATGTTGCTTGTGACCGCTCTGCAGCGCAGTTTGAAAATATTCAGCTCCATCTGAAGGGTACACAGCCACAACAGGGAAGGAATCCACGTGTTCAACAGTTTGTTAACAGACAAAATGTACTGTATTGATAAGGGGGTTATTATTCAGTGTTACGAATGCATCCTATAAGATGCATCCTGAAAACATTATGCAACACAAAAAACTCACGTATTCTAAGATTGTGTTTATTACCAGTGGGCAGATCCACAAATATAGAAAGGGAGCTCATGGTTGCCGCTGACTAGGTGAAAAGAGAACAGGGAAATGAGTGATCAGGAGTACAGATTTCTTCTGGAGGTGACAAAAATGTTCTAGATCAGGGGACGGTGCTGGCTGCACAGCCTTGCAGACATAATAGAAACCACTGGAGTGCATGGATAGACTTAGTGATATGTGAATTAGAGCTCAGTTTATAAGATTCCACAGGACTGCAGTTGTTTTAAGAGTGACCCAAGATCACGTACCTTCACATGTGAACCCAACTAAAATTCGAAGCGTTGGCCAAAGACAAAGATCATCAGAGCTCCCAATGCTGGGCCAAGTTATTCCCACAACTCCAGCTTTCTGATCTTCTCAATCTCGCTTCCCATTTCCGCTTACAAGGGCACCTGTAATTATGTTGGGCTCACTGAGTAATCTAGGATAATCTCCCCCATCTTCAGGTGAGGTATTTAGTGACCTAAATTCTACCTACAATGTAACTTATTTCCTGATTCATTTTATGAAGTCAAAATTGTCCTTGTACCAAAATCTAAGACTTACAGGAAAAGAAAAATACATACCCATATCCCTCCTGAGCGGAAATACAAAAGTCGTCACTGGAGAAATAAAAGAAAGATTCTTACAACATATTTTAAAGAATAATATAACATGATTGACTAGAGTTTATTCCTTGGATGCAAAAGTGGTTACACATTGAAAATCAATTCTTTTACTGTATTAACAGATTAAAGAAAAATAGAATCACAGAAAATACTTTACAAGTTTCAATATCTATTCATGATGATACTCTATATAAAACTAGGAATACAAATTAACTTCAGAAACATGATAAAAATGGAGTATTAGGACCAGGGATTTAGCTCACTGCTGCCATGCCTGCCTGTCAAGCACAAGGTCCTGAGTTTGATTCTGAGTACCAAAGGGAAAGAAAAGGAAATGGAGTACTAGTCAGCCAGAAAGAATGATGAACTAGAACATTTATAGCTAAACAAATGCATGCTGAGGCCATACTCTTAAGTGAAATAAATAGGACACACATGTGTAAATACTAAATTGTCTTCTGGTATGAAAAACTGAAAGTGTAAATGAGGACCAAACTGTATAACAGATAACGTGAAATAGGGCAAAAAATTTCAAAAGGGAAGCAAGGGTTGTGGAAAGGGAGGAAGGAAAAGGAAAAATCTGAGAAAAGAAGGAAAAATGGAAAGAAAGCTTTTGTAAATAGGGAGGGAAGGGGAATGGGAGAAAAACAGGAACCAAGCTACAAGATGATCCTGGACATATACGTACAAGTTCCCAATGATGAATGTGATCATTGTGCATACCTAAAATGGACTGACACACTTAACTTTTTTAAAAAGAACATGATGAAAAGTACCTACAGGGCCGGAGATTTAGCTCAGTGGTTCCAGCGCCTGCCTCACAAGCGCAAGGTCCTGAGTTCGATCCCCGGTAACCACATACAATGCTGGGCATGGTGACTCACGCCCACCAGCCATCAATACCACACACCACAGTGCCGGGCGTGGTGGCTCACGCCTGTCATCCCAGCACTCGGGAGGCAGAGACAGGCGGATTGCTGAGTTCGAGGCTTGCCTGGGCTACATAGTGAGCGCAGGGCCAGCCTGAACTACAAAGTGAGACCCTGTCTCACAAAAAAAACAAAAAAAATTGGTTGTTTGCAAAAACCAATAAATTAACAACCTCTAGTAAGTCCGACAAACAAAAGACACAAAGTACAAATAATTAGTGTCGGGAAAGAAACAGTATATCAATACAGAAACTATAGACATCATAAATTTGATACTCTTAATAAATAGACCAGCTTTTGGAAAAACAGAAACTATCACAACTTAGTCAATATGGAATAGATGTTCATTACTACCTAAAAGTGTTAAATTATGATTTTAATGCTCCAATAAAGCTGAGGAAAGTTCGAAGCCAGCCTGGGTTATATGATGAGTTCAAACCAGCCTGAACTACGTGATGAGAGCCTGTCTCTAAATAAAGTATTCCATCAGTCTTCCATAAAAGAAATCTCCATGCTCATATCGTTTCACTGGAAAATTATCCCAAACATCTAAAGAAGAATTAACATTAATTATACAGTATCTTTCAGTAAAAAGAAAGCAAAGTACATATTGGTTAATCATATGACCCTAGTTTTACCCTGTGATACCATAACCAGGCAAGGATGTTATAAGAAAACTTCAGATAAATATACTCTATGAATAGAATATAAGTTCTTAACAAGATAATAGATGGAATCCAGTGTTACATACGAATAACGGTAGATAGGTCCAAGTGGGCAGACACATGAGGGACCGGTCCTAGTAAATATATCTGCTTGCTTGTCAAAATGCTACCCTCGCTACTGGAGAGAGATCTTGCCTTGTAAGAGGAATATAATGCCCAGAACAATGAAAGTTGATCTGGCCTCATGAACTCGATGTGATGGCTAAAGTGCAATTGATTGCATGACCCTGGACATACTCCTTAATCTCTTGAAGCCTTAATGTGTACCTTTGCAAAACAGTGCTGATAGTGGCTCTTACATCGTGAAGTTACTACAGAGGTTAAAGGAATTAAGACATGTCTATGAAAAGCTCAACAGTACTCAGGTGCAGATACAATTCACTGTAGAAGTCAGAACAGTACTTGAAAAGCAGATCTGCGTTTTGCTCATCTTGATATATCTCACAGGATCTATCATGACTCCGGCCCCCAGAAAGCAGCAGATACATCGCACTGCATTCATAGAGCCAAACGCAGTGCAGAGAGCCAAGCTGCTAAGGCCATGCTGAAAGTGGGGACACACAATCTAGGAAGGGCTTCCGCTTTACACTACGTGCTGGAGTGTTGTGCACACACATTTCCCTAAGTGGTGCTGCTGTGTGGGGCGGCACAACCGCACATGAGTACGGCCTATGGAGGGGCCAGAGCAGAAGAAACGCGTAGCTGCCGCCACCTGCAGACCCCCATAGCCAGGCAGCTCCCAGCTACTCCTTTCCCTTCTGAGATTTCTCTGTTTTAATAGTTTTGAAATTTTCCCTTTTAGTCTCTCAGAGTAAAGGACTATATTTTATGCATTTAGGTTCTGACTCATCTCATAATTCTCTATAGCTTCAGGCTAATTTAATTGTTAGAATTAGTCCCCTGAAGGGTTGAGAGAGACCAGCAGTAATCAAGTTAAATTCACTCCGCATGATCAGTGTTTAATTAGGTATTGTTGAGAAATCCTTGTTAATTACAGTGTCAGCATCGCCACAAAAGGATGGTTCACTTCTTAAATACCTCGGAGGAAACTGAAGCAATGCATATTGTGACCCAGAGCCAGTTAAAGCCTTAAATAAGTTACAAATACAAAGAAACAGCCCGCACAAATATGCTCAATTAATATTTGGGAAAAGCATGAACTGAATTCAATGAAGGAGGAGCAGTGCTTTTTAAAAAATGGCCCTGGAATGGGGGGTGGGGGACAAAGAAGGGTAGGAAATATTTGAAAGTATAAAGGGAAAAAATGGAACCAAAACTTATGTATGTAGAGGGAGTGGGAAGAATCAAGATATATCATGTACAAATACAAATTATTAATGATGAAAGTGAAAATAATGTCTACTTAAAATGTACTAATAAACTCAATTTTTTTTAAAGTGGCTCTGGAACGTTTGAGCATCCCTAGGCAAAAAATGAATACTTGCCAAAACTTCACACCTTACACAAAAATGAACTCAAAAGGGGCCATACGTTTAAATGTAAAACTAAAATGTTTAGAGCTTAGCATGGCAACGCATGCTTGTAATCCCATCACTCTGGGAAGCTGAGACAGAAGCACAGGTTATTTCTGATAAAACTAAACAAGTAATTATCACATAACCCAGAAAACATACTCTGGGCATTGGTCCTGGAGACATGAAGACGTATATCCATAAAAGACCTGTGTGTGAGTATTTATAAATCAGCAATTTCCCAAACTGGAAATGACCCAGATGTCCTTTAGTGGGCGCTAGATAAACAAACCAAGGTACAAGTGTACTACAGGATTTCACGCAGCAATAAGCAGGCAGGAGTGAACCAACAATACAGGAAATAGCCTGAAGAATTTCCAGGCACTAGTACTGAGAAGACCCTGAGAGATTTAGTGCTGTCTGATTTCATTTAGGTAACATTTTTGAAGTGCCAACTTGACAGGCTGGGGAGCAGACACACGGTTGCCAAGGCCTAGGGCAAGGCCCACAGCGTGGGCGCCGGAGGGAGGCCAATGCGATCAGATGTTGCCACGGCATATGCTGCTGGTCATGTGTAACTGAGTACACTTACCAAGAAATGTGGCAAAGTCTGATAAAATGGAAGATGTACATATTTTGTCACACAGCTAGAAATCTTGTTTATTCACGTGTCACTGAAACCCATTTTACACTGACCTATAACCGAAGCAAATCCCGCTGTCATTGTCTATTCTATAGCATTTTAATACTTCAACATGACCAATGGTTTTGTGCCACTGCTAATTTTTCATGTTCATTATTGTACTGTGCTAAGTACTTCTATTTTTTATGTCTGTCAGTAAGTTTTATGCCAATGTTAATTTTTGTTTATGTTTATTATATTATAGTTATAGGATGTTAACATTATAAAATGATGGGTATACATTATATGGAAATTCTGTACTATTTTTACAAATTTTTGTAAGTCCAAAATTATTTCAAAATAAAAATATTTTAAAAAGGAAAAAATGCACTAGAGACATTGCTGTACTAGAATACATATATAAAAGTGTTCAGGGCAGCATCTGCTCGTAAAAGCAGAACACTGAAAATGCCAAAATGCCCACTGAGAGGTGCTTCGGTAAGTACATGGTGGTCACTTCCTCCGGTGACACCGAGACACCTGACTCGAGCAGCACACGCACTGACACGGAGCAGCTGAAGAGCAGACGAGGCGTGAGGACAGGCTGCAGAAGAGTGGGCCGAGGCAGGAGACTGCGCTGGGTGGGCAGGAAGCCTCAGGGGCACCTGTACCGGGAATAACCCAAGCTGAGTGGGGTGCACAGGCACTAGTTCGTCACCACATTCTGACTTACTTGTATGACATATTTCTTAGTGAAAGATTTAACCTGACCCTTACAAATGCAACACTCTGGCAGTGGATGCTGATGGTAGGGAAGGCAGGACCAGGAGGGCGTGCAGGATACCCCTGGACTTCCCTCACAATTCTGGTGTGAAACTTGAAATGCTCCTTTTAACAGTCCATTTTTTAAAAACGTGAAGCCAAAGGATTCATCGCTCATCAGGGGCAGCAAAGAGAGAGGCTGCACAGACACCAAACGAGGGACTGAGTGAGTGGGGATGCACGCCATTCCACTCCCTCCCACTGGCATGTCTGGCCATGTGCCTGACTGCTGGCATGCTTGGGAGAGGGCGATGCCACATGAGTGCCAAGCCCCGGACACCGGGGCTTCATCAGGGTCTTACACAGGAGCAAACTCAAATGGCAGCTCAGCGCCGCTGACCTCACCGCAGAGACGAACCTCCCCGTGCTGCCGCTCCCTGGGCACAGGGCTGGGCACAGGGCTGGGGAGAAACAGAGCTTGAGAAATGAGACCAGCTGCTGCTGGCGTCATCGCCTCGATTACTAACACTTCAGATGGCATCTAAACTCTACAGACCACAGTTGGGACAAGAGTCAGGAGAAGGAAGGGACACAAACTTGATTGGAGACACCTTTTTCTGAACAAAAATCAGTCTCAGCTAAGACTGTGAGTAGTCAGGCCTTTGCCACGATCCCTCTTGAGTGTGATGACACCACTGGTCTCTGTCGACCGCCTGAAGCCACTCCCCATCCCACCAAAGGCATGAGTGCCACAGGAAGTGAAGGAATTCTTTTAGGGTCCCTGACCACTGTGCGAGGTGAGTGAGACCCAGTGAAGGCTTGAGGACACCTGGGATCAGCGTGAGGGTGCCTGACCACTCAGAAAGCCGGAGGCTCAAAGACAAATTCCACATACTTCTCAGTTGAGATCCAGGCCCAATTCTGTCTTCTGCAGTTTCTCCGAGTAAAAGCTGAGCAATGCCTCCCCAGTAAGAAGGGACTATTTTGGCTCCGACTTTCCCTGATGCAGTTCTGGGGTCTGGGGTGAATGGATATCACACAGCAGCACCAGCCATCCCAACTTCTGGTCATGTGGTTTCCCCTTGGTCTAGACTATCCCATAAGAGGGCAATTGCCATTCTTCTCCCCTGATGCTGAGAAGGCAGTACAGGGCTATCTATCTACAGGACAGGGAGATCCACTCGTGAATGGGCCCATTAGTGAGTCCTCCATGGTAAGTGTGAATCCCACTTGGAAAATTCCTTGCTCAAGGAACACCACCAACTGCAAAGAGATGTGAGATCCAGAGGAGTGGAAGAATTGGAAAGGAATTTAGAGGACTGGATTTACGAGGTTCGGTATTGAAAAAGGAGTGAAGGAAAAGAGGATGTATTTGCCAAGAAGCTGATAAAGCAGTGAGATGCTGGGTAGAGGAAGAGAAGGAAGTTGAGAGGTTAGACTGATAATGACCTGTGGTTTGAAGACTGTGGGGACAACTGAGTGGAGATATCTGAGAGGCAGGCGGCTCTGCAGGACTGGTGTTCACACGACAAGTGCAGAGCAGCATTTAGAGAAATCTCTGCTGGACAAACGTGTTTGGGCATTACCAGCAACGATCTGCATAACCTCTGGCTCAGCACTCATCCCTTGCTGTTTCTCTAGAACAGCTCCTTTTTAAATTTAAGTTTATCCTTAACTGATAGAAAAACATAAACACCATACACATTTATGTGTTAGTATGTGCTGTTAGGATGCATGTATATATTATACAATGCTTAAACCAGAGTGAACATGTCTACTACCTGAGATATTTATCATTTCTTCATGGAGAAAACATTAAAAACCCCTCATCATTTTTGAAATACATGGGATTGTTGTTACCTATAGTCACTCTGCTATGTATTCTAATTGCTCTTTGAAGAATAAAAACTATCACAAAAAATCTTTCAAAATATATCAGCATTGCAAGAGAAAAATCAAGTCAGTGGGTTTAATTTCTGACATAATATCTTTCCTACCACAACTGCTCTATTTTTTGCACAAACGCAGGCAATGGAATTTACTGGAGAGAAATAACTAAAGAGAATTCCTGAGGAAGACATCGCACTTTGATAAGATGAAATAAAGTTTGTTCCCTAAACCACTTTGAATAGCCCTTCATCTCATTTATCAGGATCAGTCTTTTCAGACAAAAACCTCTTCTGGTCATATCTTTAGACATTGGATTGCAAAAGGCTCCCTAACTGACAGGGCTAAAGAGAATAATCAGACAGCAATTTCCCTGGTCCTAGTTGAAAAATCGTGATGAGCTGAGTGGAGGTGCTTTGACCAACTGTGCAGAGAGTGTAATTTTATGTCTAAGCTGCTGATGACAGTACATATTTCCCATAATAGCCACTCTATCTGTGCACAGTAATGAACAGAGAGGAGGTGAGAGGCTGTTGAGAGACTTTCTAAAACCTTAGCAATAGCCGAGTGATACTGATTCGGGGCTTCAAGAGCCCTGATGACTCAGCCTGTGGCACTCTAAGTTCCTTAGAATAGCCCCTTGGTCTCTGCACAGAGGATGGCTTCCCTTTGTGATGAGAATGCATCAAAAGGTTTGTGTAAATCAGAAAAGTTACCCTCCGTCCCCTGATGTAAGGATGGCTGTCACGAAAGGGTGACTCACTGAGCTGAGGGTACTCGACGAAGTTCCTGTACCAAGCAACAAAGAAACTCTTTGTCATCAGCTTTCTCTCCCTTCCTTGGTTTCTAGAACTTCTGACAAGCGGAAAGAATGACCCCTGAGCCGGTGGGTGGCTTTCCCTGCGGAGTGAGCTTGTGAGGGCCACTGTAACGAAGCGCTGCAAACTGGGTGGGTTTGGCATTGCTTTGCAGAGCTGGAGGCGGAAGCCCGAGCCTCGGACACACTGAGCAAGTGCCGAACCACGGAGCTACAGCCCCGGCCACACGGGATAATTTAAGCAACAGGCATTTGTACCCTTGCCGTTTTGGAGGCTGGAAGTCTAAAATCAAAGTGCCTGTTGAGTTTTTCCTTCCCTGGGCTGGGAAAGAAGGTGTTTTTCAAGCCTCCTCATCTACAGTGTATATGGCCATCTTCTATAGCAGAGACGGTGGGCCTTTTAGAGCTTTTTATCATAACAAATAGCCTGGTGTGGCACACATGCTGTAGGTTCACCACCCCTGTTCTATAAGCTTTCACCTAGCATTCCGTGCGAGCGTGTGTGTGTATGTGTCTGTGTTTTTGCATGTTCCTATTGTGTGTGACGCTTTTACAAGACATCAGTCCTGTTGGAGCAGGGCTCACCCTTACGACCTCATTTTAATGTGACTGCCCTTACAAAGACACTGTCTCCAAATGACATCACACCCTGAGGTACTTGGTGTTTGCACTTCAACATGTCCTCGACAAGGAAGGTACAGTCCGACCCACACCCACCTAGGAGAGGCACTGTTCTCGCAGCGTGCTCTGGTAAGAAACGTAGCAGCGCGGACCCAAGGACTTCTTGAGTCTTGGGAAGCCCCTAAAAGCCATGCAAGCCCACAAGGACCCGGTCCAAGCACAAGGCAGTGAGTGTCCCCATTGAGATCATAATCCAGTTCTCAGGAGTACCGGAAATCCGGGGCAGAGCAGAGAGGAAGAGAGCAGGAGGAGGGCCCTTTCCGAAGGACTGAGCCGCGGGGCCGCGCTCCTAACTGCACTTCTCCACAGCTGTCTTCTCTGCCCTGATTTCTAGCCTTACACAAGACCTGACAGTGAGCCCAACCAAAGCGGCTCTTCTCCTTTTCACATACCTGGAGATGAAAATGGATTTACACATGGTAAATCCATTTAAAGACCAGAAGAAAAAAAGACAGATAGAAGTGACTCAGCTCATTACAGAGTGTGATTGGGAAGTGCATTAACTTGGACACACGCTGAGCTTTGGCTCTTAATAAGAAAGTAAAGGATCACATTTATTGCTTAATATTTATGCAGTTTTCTTTCTCTTAGGTCTGTAGACCAGCCTGGTACCTCCTCTACTTATTGAAAATTATATTTTAAATTTATACATATATGATAAAATTTAGTATCTTAACTATTTTTAAAGTGCTGGGGATGGAACCCAAGAGCTTACACATGGTAGCCAATGTTCTGGCTCTGAGACACACTCCAGCCATCGTTATGCAGCCGTCACTGCCATTTACTTCCAGAACGTTTGATCATCTCAGATTGGCCCATCGTGTCCCTACTGCTCTCTTCCCTCAGTTCCTAGGAATACCTGGTCTCCTCTCTGTCTCCGTGTCTCTGTCTCTCTCTGTCTCTGTCTCTGTCTTTCTCTCTCAGATGTTCATGCTCCCTTCCGGGGCCTCATCAGATGCCAGTGCCGTGCTCTTGGGCTTCCCAGACTCCAGAAATATGAATCAAATAAACCTGTGTTGTTTATAACTCGCCAAGCCTGTACAGTACCATTTTCTAAGTGAGTCTTTATGTAAAATATAATCTGGAAATTCTGAACTGTGTTTTGTGTTTGCTTCCTCTGACCATCTCTGCTTTAACAGTTCCTAGTCACCTCTGTAACTTCCCAGTGTGCTCGGGAAACATGAATTTCCCTCTTCTTACGGGGTGAAAAGGTAAATCATGAGTTGCCTCTTTCTAAATGTCAGTTTCAACCTATGTTTAGGAGCCACACAAATGAAATAGCTATCACTTATTCAGCAGAAATTAAGCCCTGGGATTTTACATATGCAGCCCTTTACCCTCCTCACCACAGTGGCCACCATTATTAAGCCCGGTGGACAGATGAGAAATAACAAAGTTCAGAGAAGTTAGAATACCTTACCCAAGTGTGTGGCTATAATAATATAGAAATTGGAATTGAACTTGGAGCTGTCTTTCTCCAAAGCTCCCACATTTTTCATCTAACATTTGACTGCAGACCTGGCCATATGCTAGTTTCATTTCCTCCAGTCAGACAGAGGATCATTCCTACTTTGGCATCCTCACATTGTCTGGTGTAGTCCTAGGGCACACAGCAGCCACGTCTTGGATGCTTCTTGACTGAGTGTTTTGCAGTTTTAACATGTTTGGCCCTTTCCTCAGATCTGACACACAGTATTGGTCTGCAGCATGGCACCATCAAGATTCCCCAGCAGGCCAAGCTTCTCGCAAACATCCATTGACTGCTGTGACCTAGTTTGGCCCAGTCTTCAATTTTCGTATTGGTTTTGATGTCTTCCAAAATGCAAACCAAAGAGTTTCAAGAACTAACAATTTCAAGTTTTATTTGAAAAGCTGAAAGTTAGTACACCATAATTAGAAGTGTATGAGCAATTTTGGCTTATTAGTCTTGAGGATCTATAATCTTCTTCAAGTCACTATCATGACTTTATTTCGTGATCCATTTTTGCATAAACTTTTAAATGATTTCTGTTTCACTCAAAGTCTGCTGATCAGTTCAAAGCTTTTAGACTTCCCGTGACAGCAGAGCACATGGGTTCAGCCTTATGTCCTACTGGAACTGGCAATAATGTATTGATTTTAAAATAATAGCTTAGTAGAAATTGACAAGCTTTAAATCAAAAGCTCTCCTGAATCATATTGTAGATGACTCAAGCACTTAGCCTCAAAATAAATGCTTCAGCTCCATGTGAAATTTGTAAAGAGTTGAACCCGTTTTCAAGATTGTTGATACTCAGAAAATCTAACTGTATTACTGTGTACTTCACTGATTCCCAAATCAACATCAAAGGCCTTCATCACAGCAGCCTGGAGCACTGCTCAAGAATACACAACATGAAGTCTTATGACTGCTGGGTGACACCATATCGGGTCACTTCTCAGTGCACAGCTGAGCCAGAGGGTTCGTCCTTCTCAGACACAGTCAGGCTCCAAAATTGTTACTGCTTTTCTGTCATTGCTGGCTCAAGAATCTCACAATCAGGACAAGTGGTACTCCAATTTTTCAATCCATAACCCATTTTTGATTACTACAGGCTTTGTGGCACACCTTAGGGGACTAAGAGATTCAAAACAATAGCAAACAAGCAAGCCAAAAGTGAGAACATGCCAAACTTCAGTCTAAGAAGGGCTCTCTGTCCAGAAAAGCACTCTTGCTCATCTCTCCAGGTACCTGGTCACCTCTGAGCCCTGGCCCATTGAGGGGAGTTACTGGCTGCTCTGATCAGAGTTCATATGCTTAGGAAACAAAGCTCTTCTATGTACTCAAATTACTCTGTCTCTGCTTGGTCCACATCTTACGTTATACCTCACATTTTTTAGCTCTTCTTTGGAGAAAGTTACTTCCCTTCTCCCAAGTTTGTTTATTCAAGTGCAAAAAGCAGAGAACAGAACAGAAAATCAGAGAGGTAACAAGAGATAGGATGGGGAACTGGAGAAAAAGACTCCATCAAACTTTTGGTTTTACTGAACAGAAGTATGACATGATCTAAAGCTGACTTGGCAAATATCCCCTCAGCAACAGGAAGAGCTGCTGGGAGGCCACTATAGTAATGCAAGTGATGACTATATTGAGGATGGAGTAGGAGTGGGAGTGAGAAGTATTTAGAAGGAAATATGGACAGAAATTGCTGCTAACCTTGGTGTAGGGTATAAAGAAGTTAAACTCCAAGGTTTTGGCCTGAACCACTGGTGTTTTTTTTTTTTTTTTTTTTTTTGAGACGGTCTCGCTTTGTAGTTCAGGCTGGCTCTGAGCTCACTATGCAGCCAGGCAAGCCTGGAACTCAGCAATCCTCCTGCCTCTGCCTCCCGAGTGCTGGGATGACAGGTGTGAGCCACCATGCCCAGCACTGTGGTATGTGGGATGTGGTGTTGATTGTTGGTGGGCGTGTGTCCACGCCCAGCATTCTGTGCGGTTACCAGGGATGGAACTCAGGCCTTGCGCTTGCGAGGCAGGCGCCAGAACCACTGAGCTAACCCTCCGGCCCCTGAACCACTGCTGTTTACTGAGATGTGGAAGTGGCTGGCAGAGCAAACTCAGGGCGGAAGAGCCGAGAATTGACTAGAGCTGTCTGTCACGCATCCCAGTAGTAATGCTAAGTACACTGTAACGTCTACAGATCTGAGGTGCCAGGGAAAGAGCCAGGCTGCAGGTGTAGATTAAAAGTATCATATAGGTGATTTATAAGCCACCATCTGAGTAAGAGCAGAGAGGGAATTGAGGACAGAAGCGGGGTGTCTAAAGAATGAGACTTGGGGCCCACGAGCCTTCAGCTTGGACGAGGGAGAACAGTCCAGGCAGCACCGTTGCCCCTTACGCTTCCCCCAGCCCCTGTCCTGTGCCTTTACCTCCCAGCAGAGTGGAGCTGGTCTCCGTCATCCCTTCGGAGCACCGCGCTCATCACTGCGCAAGCGCAGGCCCCCTCTGGGCCGTCCCGGGCTTTCTGCCTTCACAGCGCTCCCTGCCATGACCTCTCCATTGCCGGTTACCGGTTGCTGCCTACAGCGCCCGGTCACTAGCACACATACGGTGTCTGTGCCAAGCCTTTCACGTAGAGCCAGCCAGCTGGGGGCTGTGGTGCCACCCTGTCAGGCCCTCCGGGCAGGAGCAGGGGGTGTGGGGCCAGCACGGAGTCCCTTGGATACGCTTCTGTCACAGACCTTGGCGCCTTGCTTTGGAAGGCCTCCGGAAACGGCAAGCGGTCACCGCTAAGGGTTTATTTAGTGGTTTTCTTAGCAAGAGCACTGAAGAGATGGTACATTATTAATGTTGTGGTTTGGTTTCAAGACAGTAGCCTGACCCACAAATTTAACCTGAGCTTTATTTTGATAGCCTTTAGTCATGATCTAGTTTTCATCAATTAAATGCTGGCAGACCAAGCACTTGGACTGAAGCAGAGAGCAACGAAATTCAATTAGTAATGTCTCAGAAATGCACCAAAAATAGCAGATGATCCGGTGTTCCAGTTGGCTCCTCCGCTCCCACCCGCGCAAACAGGCCAGAAAGCTCGGACACACCTCTGCCAAAGCTTCAACTTCCACACAGCTGGGAGAAATTCAGTGGAGAGGACAGAGGCGCAGAATATAAGATGATGTGACATTCCAAATGCTTTTTTTCCTTACTTAAAAAAAAATGAAACATTTCAATCGGGTCCTAAATTGTGTTTATATTATAGAAATGGAAATTTTATTATTAATAAAGAAGGAATTGCAGCTTCCAAGCCTCCTTTCTGGAATAAATTAATCAAGGACAATAGAATCATGGATTATTCATACCTTGGCCAAAATTCCAACTGAGTCCATGTTTATAGTAGACTAGGGCTATTTTTAATATCTAAAATGTGCTGTGCTCTAATGACAGATATGCCTTTCAGGTCCAAACCCAGTCTGCCAGGCAAAGGGGGCAGGAGAGAAGGCGCTTGGGCGCCCCGCTTGGTGCTGTGGTGGGCCTAGGCTGGAGGACCTGGTTCTGCTATGGTTCTGGTTTGGCTGAGTGATCTCGAACCACAAGTTTCTCGTAAAACTCTCCACACTAAGTTTTGTTAGGAAAAGACTTTCTGGTTAAAAAAAAAATAGGAAACTTCTAATCTCTTTAAGCTCTAAGCTTCTGTGATCTTTTCTATAACTTTGTTTGTTTCATATTCAGACTAAAAGTCATTTAAAATACAGACACCTAATATGTTTGGTTTTGGTTTTGATTTTTGATCTAATTTGTTTTCACAATTACTGCCTGCAAAGCTCCCTCCTACAGAAACAAAGCAAGCTGCTCAGGTAAATGACAGCCTGACATTTGCATATTTCTGATTCACTTGATGTTAGTCATCTTTTTTCCCACCGGAACAGTCCATGCTTTTGTGACAAGTGCTTCATATTAATTTTAAAAGTGAATTCACCGATGTCATAATTTCTCATTTTGTTCAGTCTCAAAGTAGCCATTCCCTGTAGAGAGAGGAGATATATTCCACTAGATAATTACTGTTGTTTATTATGGAGGCAGAAAGAATAATAATACCATCTTTTTTAACAAATGCCCTCAGTTCATAGAGAAGATGAATAAAAGATTAAGGAATAACAAAGGAGAGTTATTATACTGTGAGTCATTCTTTTATTTATGGATTGTAAGTACATGGTAAGAAAAAGCATTCAATTTGGAAAGATAAGAAAGACTTCCTTGGACATTTTAGCTAATTTCTACCATTCAGTGGTAGTTCAGGACCCCAGCCTAAGGAAATCAATGCCAGGGCCATAACTGTGGGAAAGATATGTGTTGAAGATAGCACAGGCATTAAAGTGCCACAGACTTCACAGGGGAAAGCTCTTGTGGAGAAAAGTTCTCTGTCAGTACTGAAGGTGTTGGTTTCTTTGTAAGTGACCAGTGGAAATGAAAAGAGAGCTTTTGCTCCACGTGGTGCAGCACACCTGCCATCCCAGCACTTGGGAAACTGAGACAGGAAGATCATTGTAATTGGACACCAGCTTGGACCACATAGTGAGTTCAAGACTAGCCTAACCCACCTGGTAAGACACTATTTCTAAAACAAATAAAAACACTAGGAAGAAAGGTTTCTGCACTACTATCAAAGCAGGCCAGATGTGTCTTCTGTTCCCAGGCCCGTGGTTAATACATGTCAGCAAACAGCTCAGGAGGCAGCCAGACTGTGGCATAAAGGGTAATGAAGTGGGTGTAGCTTCAAAGGTGGCTCTAATAGAGGCTCATATTTTTAAACTGTGCTTGTATCCCATGGAATGTAGCCTTTGAGTGACGTCTGTGGCTTCACAAAGTAGACTGTGCTATCAGTGAGAGTTCATTTGTGTTTTGTTTGGGTGCAAAGAGCACATTAAAAAGCACATTAATCTGGGTCATAGATAGAGCTCAATGGTGCCAACGCCTTCCCGGCAAGTACAATGTCCTGAGTTTCATCCCCAGTTCAAGAAAGGAAGGAAGGAAGGAAGGAAGGAAGGA
>PVIC010028672.1:0-22995 GCA_004025085.1 Thryonomys swinderianus
CCCGCCTCTGCCTCCCGAGTGCTGGGGTTACAGGCGTGAGCCACCATGCCCAGAACTGTATGTGGTTACTGGGATCAAACTCAGGACCTTGCGCTTGTGAGGCAGGCGCTGGAACCACTGAGCTAAATGTCCAGCCCAAAAAATACCTTTTTATATATCATTGCAAAACCAGAAATAAAATTATCTTTAAAATAACTAAAACACAAAAACAGATTAATCTAAAAAGAAATTAAACTGGTAAATGACTTTTCAACTATAAAAGCAGAGGCCAAAAGACAATGGAATCATTTCTTCAAAGTACTAAAATAATCAAGAATTCTATATCCACCTAAATTATTATACAGTATTGATGGTACTAAAAGAAAAATATAATTTAGACAAATACTTTTTTAAAGTTTACCATTCACAAACCCTCAGTGAAAGAATTATTAAAGCAAATACTTTAAGGGCTCTAAATACCAAAAATCTCTGAATTTAAAAGATACAATGAATAAAGTAACTGACACGCAGTATATAAATTTAAACAGAAATAGATCGTATGAAGTACTAAAAATCAATAATGTAATCAAAGAAGATATGCTCTAAGAGCTTTGTATTACTAAAAAATGAAAGATATTGAGCACTGTAGATTTGCTCTGAACAAATAATCATTTTTAAAACTTTAAGGACAGTTACCTTAAAAACTACAAATGAAGATGTAACTAACTCTCCGATCAGGGTTGTGAGGCTGGGACATCCAGCAGCGGGGATGGTACCAGGTTTTAGAAAGAACAAAGAAACGCCCTCACTGAAGAAGGCCACCAAGAAAGCACCTGAATCCAGCTGATACACGGCTCCTTGGTTCAAAGCTTTATATCCCTGTGGCCCACATTCCACATTTGCCCAACCACAGGTTGAAAATATTTTAAAAACAATTGTTCTGTGTAATAAATACACACACTTATTTTTTATCACTGTTGCCTAAACAATACAGTGTTTCGCGTATCACCTGAGGTATGATAAATCATCTAGTGAAGATTTCAAGTATACAGGAGTCCACGTGCAGCTTATGTGCACATATCATACCATTTTATGTCAGAGACTTGAGCAGCTACAGATTTCAGTGTGTGCAGGGGCCCTGGAAACACGGGTCATCCTGGGAGCCCAGGGGCCACTGCAGGTAGGAGCTTGCCAGGCATCCCACAATCTCCATAGGATGGGGCTCAGATGCCAGACTAAGCAGTGTGATTCCAGTGTTTCCTCCCACCGTATCTCTCACCATTTTGAACTGGCTGACATAAAAGCATCCTTCCTCTTCTGGAAATAGACATAGTCTCCCTTTTTGGAAGTCAGGAGGTTATCTAGATAAGTCTGAATTTTTAAAATCTATTTCTTTATCTGACATGAATTATTCATGTAAAGAAAACAAGTTTTAATTATAAGCCTGCAAGTAGTTTTTTTGGGTTTTGTTGGGCTTTTTGTTCGAGCCATAAGACTGAGGACTCTGGGTTTTTGAAGGATAGTTTTAGCTCAGGTATGAAAAGATTTTTGCTGAGCATTTATAGATGTCATCATGGCTTCACTGAACCATAATAGTGACAAATTACAGGTGTAGCTGGAGACTGTTAGCAGGGACCAGAGGAATAATTGGAGTTCCCTTTGCATATTAAACTGAAATTGCTATTAATTTTTATATATCTTGGTTAAACTTTTCTGCTGACTGTTTAAGACCAAGTTAAGATCTGTGTTCACTGATCATATGTATATCGAAGTCAATTAAGGTTTTCTAGAGGTTATTTTGAGGACTAGCTACTGATTCTTTTAGCTGTACAGTCAATGTCATCCTTCGGGGTGACTTATCACCTTGCTTAGCCATATGGCCTCCCTTAAAACCATGACAGATGCTTTCCTCTGGTGACCCACCTTTTAGCATAATGTACCTTGACTCATCCACCAGAGCCTAACACTCTCCCTGCTTGGGGCGCTGGGTAACTCAACAGAACTACAGGATTGTACAGATCTGTCCTGAATCCTGTTGACCTGGAAAGGCCAGAGGAAAACACTGGCCGTTTTCCTAGCTCAGTTACCTTTTGCAGTTCTGGTCTCCAGCCGTCACTTGTTGAACTCCTGGGAGATCAGTCAGACCAGTACTGAAGTGGGAGCAGTAGGTGAACTATCGTAACCTTATCTGGATATAAAGGACTTGGAAGGTTAAAGTGTGACCTAGGAACTGCTACATTTTAACCACTACTGTTTTCCTGGATAACAGTTATAAATTTTGACACAAGAAACTTGAAATCAAAGGCAAATAACATTTTAGCACAACAATTGTGATGGTATTATATTTGAAACACTGAGGGGGTTTTTTTTGTTTGTTTTGGTTTTTTTTTTTTTTTTTTTTTTTTTTTTTTTTTTTTTTTTTTTTTTTTTTTTTTTGAGCCAGGGTCTCGCTTTGTAGTTCAGGCTGGATCCGAGCTCACTATGTAGCCCAGGCAAGCCTGGAACTCAGCAATCCTCCTGCCTCTGCCTCCCGAGTGCTGGGATTACAGGTGTGAGCCACCACGCCCAGCACTGTGGTATGCGGTATGTGGTATGTGGCATGTGGTATTGATTGCTGGTGGGCGTGAGTCTCCACCATCATAGAGAAAAGCCATAGGTTGTTAGGTGGGATATTTGTTTACTACCTTGCCTTATTATGAAACCAAGTCTGACACCAGTCTATTCATTTTTTAAATTTGTATTTGGAAAAAAGTCAGGCTTTTCAAATCTTTTAGCTTAAACCGGCCCACAGTTTATAAAATAAAACCAAGAGGTGCCATTTGGGAGAGAAACGCTGAGCTATCCATAAGCATTTAAAATGTAGTGTTCTGTCTTTGCACACTCACTTGTGTACTTTGGGAGAGAGATAAAGGGAGAAAGAAAATAAATAAGGGAAGAGACAGGACCCCATGCAGGCTCTGAGGTCAGGCTGAGTGATCTGCCCCTGCTCGGGGCTCGCCCTGCATTGTTTAGCCCACCCTGAGCCACGGTGAAGCCACAACCTGCCTCACTGTCACCGTGGCCAGGCCAGGCACCTTTGCCAGCCACACAGAATGCTTCTTGCTCATGTCTGAGAACAGCATCCTTGTTCCCAGTACAAAAAAAAAAGAAACCAGAAAAGAGCAACTGGTCTATATTAAAATAGATTAAAGAGGCATAACAAACAAATTAAATGCATGGACCTTGTTTATATCCTGGTTCAAATTATGAACTGTAAGAAAGCATGAAAAAAATGGGGGGGGAATTAAATTATACATTGTTATATGATACCAAAGGATTATTATTTTGCCAGATGTGATAATAGTATTTTGTTATATAAGAAAATACTCATGTTATTTAGAACTATACACAAAGTACATAAAGTAAAATGATATGGAGTTTAAGAAGTGCCTTAAAGTACTCTGTCAGTAAAAAAAAAAAAAAAACTAACAAGAAAGATACAGTGCAGCCTCAGTCCACAAAAGCTTTCATTTGTGAAAAGTTTGGTTCACAAATGGAAGCACTGAGCAAAATTTTGTTTTTGTTTGCAAACTGTACATTGGGTGGAAAGACATGATTATGCCTGTATTCCCATTACGAACACAAATGTGGTCATCCTTTCCAGAACTGTGCAAGGAATTAGTTTCATGAACCGAGGTACCTTTAGATTTTTAAAGGCTCAGAAAAACTGTGATAGGGTCTTGACAGTTGGTTAATCTGGTTGATGGCTATAGAGGCGCTCCATTTTCCATGTCTGAAGAAGTTTTTGGTTTGGTTTGGTTTTTTGAGAAAGAGCCTGGCCCCAAACTCACTATGTAGCCCAGGTTAGCCTTAGACTCACAGCAGTCCTCCTGCCTCCTGCCTCCTGCCTGTGCCCAAGTGCTGAGATTACAGGTGTGAGCCACCACGCCCGGCGCTGTGTCTGTGGTACGTGGGACCCCGCACTCGCCAAGCAGACGTCAGATGCTGAGCTAAATCCCCAGCCGGAAATATTATGTTCTGACCAGCCAACTGGATCCAAAAGCAAGAAAAGTAACTGAGGGGAATATGACAAAAGGAACAATTAGCCGGGCAGAAAACTCCTTAACATGTGACCAAAAACATCATCCCCAAAATATACGAAAATAAACAATGGCTGAGGCCTGATAAGGTGAAAATCAGGCATAGTGGAAAATTTCAATTCACTCACTCTGGCAAGTCGAATGACTCTGGCCCTCAAGATATATCCACAGGCCGAAGCCGTGAATCCTGTTCATTTGTTTATTATTTCAAAAAGGGACCTTTATGCATATGATAAAATCAGGATCTTCAGAGAGTTTTAGCATGGGTTATCTAGGTGGCCCTGAGAGCCAGTGACAGGCGTTCTTCTATGAGACAAGGAGATGCAGTGGCGGAGTAAAGACGAGGATGCAGTTGGCCCTGATGAGCCAGCAAACACCTGGAGCCCCAGGTGGAAGAGGGTAGGAAGGAGTGATCCCCGAACCACAAAGGGAGAGCAGCTTTGCTATCGATGAGGTCACCGTCTCTCCTCCGGAACTCTGAGACAGTAACTTTCTGTTGCTTTCAACCACCAAACGTGTGGGAGTTCGTCAGCAGAGCCCTAGGAAACTAATGTGTGGATCACTCCACCGCTGGCTAACTGAGCAGATAAAAAGAAAGCACAAAAATCATCAAAGATTCCAACAACATAATTGGCAATTTTTATCTAATGGGCATATACATAAACTTGCACTTAGCTATTTTTAGAAATGTCTTCTTTTTCATCACATATGAATTGTCTATATAAAGTTGAATAATATTGTAACAGAAAATAACAAGTCAACAGGATGGAGCTGAAATCATTTTTGTCCTCTGAGCAGGTGCACTGCCCGTGTATGAGAAAAACTGGCTTAGAACTTTCTGACCCTTTAGTGTTCTAGAAACAGCTTATCTCCTTTCTGCTTAGCAGGGGATTTACTTCACTAATTAGGCAGAGATAAACAACTACACCCAGGCTCTTAGCTCTGTCTGTTTTTGATGACTCTTAAAGGTACTAAAATTTTCAAGGATGTGCAGATTCTATTGTCATTTCTAAATAAGCACTCATGTCACAGTCATTGTTACCAGCACAATAATTAAAGTAACAGTCCCTGAAGCAAGTTTTTTTTTTTTGGGGGGGGGGTGTTTCATAGTGTTGTTGATCAACCCTGAAGCATCATAAGTAAATATAAAGTTAACATGCTTAAATAAATTTTGTCTGAATCGGATCATTCCTATTATATGCCTCTTCTGAAAGGAAGTAAGGTAACACACTGGACATCTAGGAACAGGGGGAAAAAAAAGGTAATTTTCGGAAAAGAGCAATGTCTATCCTTCTTAGCCGACATACAACAACCACCAAAGCATAGCAAGGCAATGGGGAGATACTGACAGTCTAAGCTATTTTTTGCTTTTCTCCTTCATTTGCATCATTCACAACATTACCTCCCCGGAGCAATGATGAGGTTATTATTTTTTGGCACAACTCTATTTAACCATGCAATGTGTGTGCTTCCAGCTCCTAGAAATACTAGATAACAATTTTATTATAAGGAAAATCTCTTCACACTTCTGTGGCCTCTCATGTCCACTGGCCCCTAGCAAAGGAAGAGGCCTTTAGAACTGAATCCAGTTTGTGTTTACCCAGTGACGCATCCAGCGTGTCCTAGGACATCTGGGAGAAAGGTCACTGCACTACGGTGTCCACTTTATCCACTGGACCTACACAAGCTTTTCCCTGGTAGGATTATGTAATGAATTTGAATAAGGGCCTCTCAGGTTGCTCATTCTTAATGAAAAATAAGCTTTGGAAGGAAAAGTTAAGGCATAAAAGTACAATCCTCAAGGCTGCTTTGCAAATAAAGCCAAAAAAACCCTCATAGCCCACAAAATACTTGAAGTTCTTGCTAGCTCTAGCTATGGTGAGCTGCAGCCGCTGGCACACGTCACATGGTGGATTCTAAATTTCTGTTTGATTTTTATCCTTCCCTGTACTGTGGTTTTTTTCTGAACTGGATCAACTTCTTTTTTACTTCTGACCTATGCTTAGTTTGCTGCCTTACTGGACTGAAATGATATCTTCTCAGAAGCCGCATCTAAAATATCAGGTAAAATCAAATTCCTCATGCCAAATTTTCAGAACGAAAAAAAAAGTGTTCTGATTGTCCTTTATGAAAACAATTCTTTTCATTCTTAAAATCGTTTTTAAGAGTATTATCTCAGACAATGACCAAATACTGATTAGATAAATGCTAATCCTTCGTGTTCAGGAACAGAGCAGTCAGAACCAAAATCTCGACTTCATTACACCCTGTAAAGCTCTGCTGGTTACAGCAGCCTGTGCTTTCTGGGATAAGACATCACAGGCCAGGCGATGTTCCCAGGTGAAGAGAGGGCTGGGAACGCAGCTCAGTGGCACAGCGAGTGCTTAGCGTGCGCAAGGCCCTGGTTTGATCTTGTACCACCAGCCCAGGGTACATCTGGCACCAGCTGCATCTGCGTAAATGGGTCGGGTGCTCTCTGGCTCTTCTGACCCCCACAGACCGCCAGGGAGATCATCCCGGTTACTCCTGAAAGCTGGACCATTGCAGCTTTGTCCTGCCACAGATTTCCAGTCTCCCTGACGCACGCATCTTCCCTGATCACCTTCCACCACCCGCTCTTTCGTCATTTCCTGTTGTCCTAAGGGTAGGACTTGGTCTCTCCCTAACACTCTCCAGAGACCACAACCAAAGTACCCCGGACTTCGGGTCCTCTTCGAGCTCTCCTCAGTGGTCCCTCAGCCTTGCATCCTCCTTTGCGTCACGTAGTCTCTGCCTCCACTGCGACCCCCTCCTCGTTAGACGGGAGGGGGAAGGAGGGAAGGTTTGCTGGGTTCTGTCCATCACGTGTGAGTCTCACACATCCGCACGGCTGCCCACCCCCCCCCCTCGGCGGTAAACACCGCCTGAGCCTTCCCGTCCGCTTCGGCAGCTTCGCCAGCTCCCTGAGAGCTTTTGCTGGGCAGCTACCCGCTTCCTCGTTCCCTGTTAACCTCCCCTCACCTCGGCTGCTCCTGGTCCTCTGCTGGTCCGGGGCGTCTAGCAGGACGGGGGTGCCCATTCACAGCATAGCCATGGCCGTACTGGCCGCAGTGACAAGTTTTCTCAAGGTGAAGACACGTTGAACAAAGAGGAGGGCACTTTAAGTAACTTGAGACATTATTTTTGTATTAAAACAGACATGGATGTGTTAAGAGTCGATCGCAACCTTCACATTAATTATTTTAAATGACAACGAGGCTTCAAAGGCCTTCAGTGTCTGTGGGGTGCACCCTCTGCCAGCGCCCACAGACTTCTCCCCTTACACGTGCTCAGTCTTCTCTACCTGAAGGGCCAGGAGAACTGGAAAATACCAGAATCTCAAGCTATTCTTGATTTGTCGGTTTCTTCACTTCACCTGAGAACTACAATGTGCCAGGCTCTAAGCGCACCGATACAACTCTGAAAAGTCCCTACTTTTGAATAGCCTACAGTTTAGATAGATTAACCACATAACTGTCTACAACAGAACATAGCCACTTTTTTTTTTGAGAGAGAGAGGGTCTCACTTTTGTAGTTCAAGCTGGCCCTAAGCTCACTATGGAGCCCAGGCAAGCCTCAAACTCAGCAATCCTCCTGCCTCTGCCTCCTGAGTGCTGGGATGACAGGCGTGAGCCACCACGCCTGGCACTGGTATTGGTGGTATGTGGTATTGATTGCTGGTGAGTGTGAATCTCCACGCCCAGCATTGTATGTGGTTACTGGGATCGAACTCAGGACCTTGCACTTGCGAGGCAGGCACCAGAACCACTGAGCTAAATCTCCAGCCCCATAGCCACTTTTATAATAAAGGTCATGTGCCCTGCTCTGTGGTGTCACTTGCAAGGTAGCATTAACTCTTTCAGATAGAACACACCTGTGATAATCTGACTGTATATCTTAAATTTGTTGCTCTTTTTTTCCTGCCGTATCATCTCCTCCCAATAAAACCTGCCTTGTGCATTACAATCCTATGTCTAATTAACTTACTTTACATAGTAGTAGCAAATGCGTGGAAAACATTTGCAGTGTGGGCGTTTGGAAATGGTGGGGGTTAAACACATTGTGGGTTGAAGTTCCTCAAAAGTGTTGGAGTCTCATCTGCTAGTGTCAGTATGTGACCTGGTTGCAAAATAGGGTCTTCCCAGAGATGAGCAAGTTGAAGCGAAGGAAGACACAAGAGTTACCTTAGCTCAATACACCTGGTGTCGCTCTGAAAGGAGGGAGCTAGCCATGTATGCAGAGGAAACAGCGTGTAGACACACAGAAAACAGGTGCCGTGTGAAAACTACAAGCCCAGCAGCCCCAAATCTGATGGTATGGAAGCTGGAAGAGGCAGGAAGTTTCTGGAGACTCCAGAGAGAGAGAAAACAGGACCCTGCTGGCACCTTCAGCTGAGACTTCCAGCCTTCAGAACAGCCAGACGATCAGTTTCAATCGTTTTAAATCCCTTGTTTGTAACCACAGCCTTAGGAGACTAGCACATATGCATTCCCCCTTTCTGGTAGGTTTAGAGTGTTCTAACGGTGAAGCCTACCTTTCTCTTTCTGGCAGCACCTGTTCCTTAAAGATCACCTCCAGGTGAATTTCCCTACCGCAGGGGCTCTGAAAATGCCATCGCAAGGGGCAGCTTCATTGTCACCATCAGTAGGACCAGGGAACTTGTTAGAAATGCCCCACACTTCGAGTCCCCGCCAGAGCTACCGAAGCCGGAAGCTGGGTTCAGGCTTGAGAACCAACCTCCACTCTACTGCACAGCCCCCAACCTCCCTTGGCTTCCAAGTCCGATTCTATGCTATGGGTAGATTACTATTGGGAGTTCTCATCTGCTAAATTGTTATAACAATAAAAATTAACCATAGCTTTCATATTACTGTCCTCCAATTAACCCTGCAAAGGCCCAGCAGAGTTTCTTAGGGAAGACCTTAATTTGAAGATGGACAAAATTAGCAACACAGAGGGTTTTTTTTGGGTTTTTTTGTTTGTTTGTTTTTTGTTTTTTTGAGACAGGGTCTCACTTTGTAATTCAGGCTGGCCCTGAGCTCACTATGTAGCCCAGGCAAGCCTCCAACTCAGCAATCCTCCTGCCTCTGCCTCCCAAATGCTCTGATGACAGGTGTGCACCACCACGCCCGGCACTGTGGTATGTGGTACTGACTGCCAGTGGGCGTGAGTCACCACGCCCGGTATTGTTGTATGTGGTTACCTGGGATCAAACCAGGGACCTTGTGCTTGGTAGGCAGGCACCAGAACCACTGAGCCAAATCTCCAGCCCACACAGAGATTTTTAAAATTTCTGCTTCACGTGGCAGTGCCCCACTGTCTTCCAGCTGCCCCTGTGCCCATGTATTCATGCCACAGGATAAATACATGACTCGCCAGATCATCTCATCCCCATCCGTTATTTCCCATGATACCCCAGTGTCCTCCATCCAATAAAATGTCCACGTACTCAAATGGGTATTTGGAGGACTCTTAAAGTGCTCTGGATGTGGTCTAAGCATGACTGCAAGGAACATCCTAGAAGTAGAGTCAGATGGGAAGTCTTGACAGACCTGTCTCCAAGCTCTGGCTCCTGCCTTGCCTCTTTAACATCCTCATCTTGGGGCCATCAGCCATGGCGGGACCCAGTCGAGGGAGCCCCCACCAGAGACCTCCTTTCTTTAAAACTATCCAACTTCAGAAATTTCACTACAATAAACAGAAAACTGACTAATACAATGCCATTGATTAATTTACAACTAAAATATGAATAGCTAACAAACTTCTTTTCTTATTTACCCTGGTTGTATGTTTTTTAAAGGTACTTTTTCATCTGAAAGAACTCTATTTGGCAAGGTTTCAAGAACTATGTTCAAATAAAATTCAGGTATTTGTTCTTATTTTTGATGGTAGGCCTTAAGGAGGGGGTGGTCAGTGCCCTCTCAATTACAGAACAAATATTCTCCTCACATGAGACAGTCCTGTTTGGCAACTCACCCCATTCCTGGGTTACCAGCCTGCCAGCTTGTCGACCTTGAGGAAATGGCACGAGTTTTATCCTTCCAGTTCCGCTGTATCCCATAAAAGGAAGGTTGGGAGGGGGAGTTGTTTCATTTTTGTTTTTCCAGATATTTCAGTTTCTTAACAGGAAATTTTAGCTGCTGTTTTGAATCTCATTGAAGTACTTTGTATGCATGCCCTCAGGCCCCCAGGCTAGGGTGTATGTTTAATAAATCAAGCAAATAGATTCCAAGCTTTGTACTAACTGAAGTTTCTTCATGCCTTTAATGGTGGCCTCCTAGACAAAATCCTGAAAAACACAGGGACAATGCCTCCTTGGGTGGGCAAGAGGGAGGTTGAAGAAGAAAATGAAATTCATAACATAAATTCTCCTGGCACTTGGTTCCCACTTCCCGATGTCTAGAGATCACTCTGAACGCAAGGTCGTATATAGGAAGGAAAGGAAAACTAATGTTTCATGGACATTATGCCAGATGCTTTGCCTCTGTTATGGTACTACTGGGATAAGCAACTTCAACCAATCAGTATGGTCCCCTGAAGAGAAATTCCCATTCCTGGGCAAACATTAGGACTGATTTAAATTTGCCTCTATAAGACATCAGCCAAGGTTAAGTCATTAGACTTTTTTCTAAACTAACTGCTTGCCCTCAGACCTGAACTAGAACCGAGCCATTAGAGGACAGAACAAAGATCATCTCATCAGTCTAGGTACTGTTTCAAATAAGGAACCGTGTTGTCTCTTATCATTGAAATGTCCAATGAGAAGATAAGGTTTGGGGTCTGCTTCATTGGGCATCCTAAAAAAGTCAATAAGAAAGGATTCCAGATCTTCCTACCTCTCATTCCACCTTTACAAGTCAGTCAACTTGTTAACCCAAGTTTTTATCATGGTGGCCAAATGCTAGTAGAAGTTCCAGGCTGCACACATGCCACCGACTTGGCACAGCAAGCGGCACAAGAGAGACCCTGTCTTTTCCTTTAATCCTTTCCTCAGATGAGAAAGAGTATTCTTCCCTAGAATGTCCCAGGAAAGTTTTCATGTGTACTCATCTAATATTTGTTGAGAGAGAGCATGGGGCAAGCATTCGTCACCCAGGGGGAAACAAAGCAAACTCATCGCCTTCGTGGAACTTCCAGCATAGGCTTCTATTTTATTGTCTCTTGAGAATCACGTGTACTGTTCTCTGACCTCTTAGGTTCTGGTAACCTCAGTTTCTTCCTTTTTGCTTTGCACCTCAGCCTTTTTGTGGTAACTGCTTTCAGCCTTTAATAATCTAGCATACGTCAGTGTCCTCTTTTTCTTCAACCTGTGAACACCTTTGTAGCCTATCCCCTCTATTAACCATCCTCCTGATTGAAAGAATAAGCATTCACTTCATTTTTTTTTAAGGGATCCTGCTTTGATAGAATGTAAACCTAAAGAAGGACCGGCATGCTACTAGAGAGAAAATCAGTGTGATAACAGTGAAAGATACTCAGTCCTTCTCAGTGAGCTCTAAATAATTTGTCACTAACTGAGACAGTGCTGAGCAAAAGCCGTAGGGATTTAGAACTGATTTCTGTAAAGATGACACATATCTTGGCCTCACTGGGGAGTGTGACACTGGGCCTCTACCTGAATGGATGGAATTGTGTTGAATGGAAAGAAATCTTGCAGGAGACATTTGCTGGATGGACAGGAAGAGAAAGAGAAGGTAACCAGTAGAAGGAAGGACAGAGGATGGAATGAAGAGAGAAAGGAAGGAAAGGAGGAAGAGAGAGTGAGGTGGAAGGAGGGAGGAAAGAAGAGAAGAAGAAGAGAGTAATAAAGAAATATAGGAAGGCAGCACAGAGATACTTGCCAAGACCTGGAGTCTAGCTCTGTGCTCCACAGGGACACAAGGAGAAAGCCAACCTAACGGGGCAGGTGTTCCTACTTGAAGCCAAGCTGACCTCTGGCTGGAGGAGGCTGCCGGTACAGAACTCAGCGAACTCTAGTCCATTCTCTGTGGTCCTACTCTGTTCAGGCTTTTGTGCCCCTCATTCCATCAAAGCTGCTCTTGTGAAAGGCACAAATGATCTCTGTGCTGCCAAGTCCATTGCTCAAAAGTCAGTTCTTTGCTTCTTTCAGTATCAGCCTTGCTGATCTTTGTGTTCCTCTCTGAAAGCTTGCATTGAGAGACACTCAGCTTCTCTGAGTAAATGCCAAATAGCTAAAGGAAAACTAATCCATCATCACATCCAGTCAACTAATAAGAATGATGACAACAACAACAGCTGACATTGTCGAGCCACTTACCATGTACTAGACATTCTTGTGAGCATCTTATGGGATTATCTCATTTAATCCTCACTGCTGCCCCATGAGATGAGTACTGCTGTTATCTTCATTTTCCAGATGAGGACTTGCAGATTCAGGGAGGCAAATTAACTTGCTAAAGGTCACCCCGCCAGAAAATGGTGCAACCAGACAGTCTCCATATTTCTATTACTTGACCTCGAGCAAATCAAATTATATATCAGAATTCTCAAATTATCGCTGAGATATGTTTTGGTAATAGCTATATCAGAGAGAGGAAAAGCTGAGCTAGACTAAAGAGGTCAGGTTCCTGGAAAGATCTCAATTCTGCCCTCTCTGTGTTGTCACCTTAGCTCAGACCACGGCTGGCTGGGCTGTACTGACCTGCAGCATAGGGCACAGAGCCCCAGTCACAGGGCCCAGGAGGGGTGGGCGGACAACAGACAGGAAGTCTATGGATGGCCGTAAACATTCACGGTATCAGCTCCTCATTCACCAACAAGGGAGGACAGTGTGGAGGTGGATGATGCTCTGATCAAAGACCAGTGGAGAAATCTGGGGGAGCATCCCAGAGCCCTGGAGACCAAGCTGAAGTCCAGGGATGCAATGCTTCTCGCTGGGAAAGAAAGGAGCAGAACAAAGTCAGTTAGAAGCCCTAGAGAGGATGACGTTTCCACAGGTGATAAGGATGAAGACTCAGGAGCAATAAGCAGAGCGCACAGAGAACCTGTTTGTCACTGGTGTTTCCACTCACGACCTGGCACACACCCCAGGCCATTCTAGGAGCTGCGGTCATTCAGGTTACCAAGCTCCAGCCCCGTGCCTGCTCCCAAAGGCACACTCAAGCTCTTGCACAGTGGCTGCTAAGCACAGACACTCTGGAGGAGCTGTGCCAGGCTCTTGAGCTGGGTCGAAGGGCACTGGGCTAGGACCTCTAAATGGCCCTACAGATCTATAACTATCAAAGACTATATTGAGCCTTGCCATGCAATTTGGGGACTTTACATGCAAGAAGGAAAAAGGAGAAAAACTAGATAGACTAGGCAATTTCTTTTTATGTCTTTCCAGAAGTGTTCCTCCTATTTCTATATGCCTGTATAATTGTCCATTCAAGTCATATAGCTAGCACAGGCAGATGTGTTAACAGGAACTCTCAGAGTCCGATAAAAACTGATGCCAGGGTCTGATATTTTTAATAACCTTGGAACAGAATCAATTAAGATCAGAAGCAGATTGTTCTCAAAAATTCCTTTTTTTCTTTGTAAATACCCTCAATGTATTGATTTTGACCTGACTAAAATGTTACTTATATATTTTAACCCTCATTCTAATATTCCCCAAAATGACTAAATACTAAATTTAAAAGGCATCAATATTCAGAATAAAAATCAACCAATCCAAATGGACATCTTTAGTGCAGAAGTACCTTTTTAAAATTAATACTTGATGATTTTCTAATCTCAAAAGAAGGCCAAGTTTATGCAAAACTGTGAATTTAGTTATAGCAAAATTTTCCCGTGCCCTTAAAACACGTTTCCTCCGTGACAGTGGTGTATTTTGCGTTTTGTTATTTTAACATCCCATAAACCATAGAGTCTCAGTCTCAAGTGAATCTTTAATTCCATGAAGTACCTGCATTATCAGATGTTCATGTCACCCAAAGCCTAGCATTAGGCTAACTTTTGCTCATGTAATTCCTTTCTACCCTTCTGTATCTTAATAATTCCATCTCACCAAAAACCCTTATCTCCTAAATAATGAAGACAGAAGATAATACATGAAGGAGCTCAAGTTGAGAACACTATGGCCTTAAATTTGAATTGAGAATAATGTATAAACTCGGTCTAAGTGAAACTGTAAAGAAAAATATAAGATAGAAATGTGAACACCAGTCAGACATTTGATAACACTATTAAGGAATTACTGCTGATTTTCTTAGGATGTAAAATATTGTAGTTGTGATTTTTCAAAATCTTTATCTTTTACAAAGCTATACAAAAATATTTGCAAATATAGTGATATGACATCCAAATTTTTCTGAAAAATACTGTAGAACTGGGAGAAGTAGATGTTGAATTTGGATGATGAATAAGTGGGTGTTTATGAAGCTAATTATTCAAGATATATATATATATATATATATATATATCCAGAATCATATGCATATGTACAGGTATATGTACATGTGTACGTATATGCATGTGTACATGTATATATATCTTCTGAAGTAGCTTCATTATAAATTACTGGAGAGTCCCTAACTCACCTGGCAGCTCAACAGTGCTTTTCTGCAGAAACTCAATTCACATTTTTTTTTTTGCAAATTAAGATACTTAATTCTCTTGCTTTTAAGTGTATAAGTTTTTCCTCCATAAATTTACTTCATTTTCCTTTTCCACCCATGAGAATCAGACTAAGTCAGATTGACTATGAATAAGGAGAACCCAAATAGCCAGCAATTCTAAAGGAAATAGATGTGTCTTTTAGGGAAATGGAAGGTATGGTAAAATACTGGATTATTTTTTATTTTCTAAGAAATGTAATGTTTACTATTCGTTTTCAACACTAGAGCAAAACATTTAACTACCACACAGCATATGACAGACATAAATCTTCTGTGCATCTCAAAAAACGTCCATTCTGGGCCGGAGATTTAGCTCAGTGGTTCCGGCGCCTGCCTCGCAAGTGCAAGGCCCTGAGTTTGGTCTCGTTAACCACATACAATGCTGGGCATGGCGACTCACGCCCACCAGCAATCAATATCACATACCACAGTGTGGGCGTGGTGGCTCACGCCTGTAATCCCCGCACTCAGGAGGCAGAGGCAGGAGGACTGCTGAGTTAAAGGCTTGCCTGGGCTACATAGTGAGCTCAGGGCCAGCCTGAACTACCAAGAGAGACCCTGTCTCAAAAAAAAAAAAAAAAAAAAAAAACAATCCATTCTGAGATCTCTAACATGCCAAGGGCTGAGTTGCACTACCTGTTCTTACACTGCCCAAACTTTCCCTCTGTACCCTTGAGGCACGCAGCTGAACTGCATTAAAGAGAAGACTAAGATTGCAACAAGTTTATGAGGGTTAATGTCAGTCCTATAGGATGGAAATACTAATAGCATTAGACATTATTTCCATTTCATCTACAAAGAAATTAATATTGAAAGTTAAAAAATTTTCTTTCCCATGGAAATGATCAAAGTTTGTTACGTGCACGTACAACTCAGACAAAATGGGGCACATTAGTCCATACAGGCATTAAAAAATATCCAGCATCTAAGGAACAGAGCTAGGACTCAAGCCCTGGTCTCACTTGACCAAGCCTCAGTTTCTCTTTATCACCCAGATAGGTGCTCTCGTACCTGTTCCGTTCTTATCCCTCCCCCCACCTCATCACTGCTTCTTGAATTACTCACTTTGCCTCATACAAATGGAAGCCTTCTAGAGAAGAGTCCACCAGCTTCCCCAAGGAAATCTGTCAGCTGGCCCTCATCTCTGGTCCTGCTCTGCCGAATGTCCTCATCTTCTGAAGGTGCATAGAATACCGTACACAAGTTCTCCTTCCCCTCCTTTACTGCTGGAGGATTTAGATTATCATAACACTTTTCCATGTATCTCAAGCTCTCCACTGGCCCATCAGCAGATAAGCATGAAATAAAAAATAACAATACTGTCTAAGTAGCTTCCAGAACAAGGTATAGAGTTCAATTGCGTAGTCCATCGCTAAAGTGCGTTTTAAATGTTCTCACCCAAAAAAAAGAATAAGTAACTTAGGTGATGGATATATTAATTATCTTAATCTTTCTACACTGCAAAATATATAAAAATATCATATCCTATACCTCATAAATATACACAATCATTTGTTGGTTAAATTGTTTTAATTTTTTAAAAAATAAAGCATATTATTGGCTCCAACGATTTCCTCTTCTTCCTACTTTTTCTCTTGTGCTCCACTCATTGGAGCATCCGCAGCCACTACAGAGATCATGAGTGTCAGAGGCTCCAATGGCCTCTACCCGCACAAAGCCAGAGCATGACTCTCTGAACCTCCATACTTTCCTCACACAGCTGAAAATGGCGCCTCTGAGCTTCCACAAGAGCGAACCTTCTTGCACTGAATTGCGAATGCCGCTGAGCATATGCTGGGAGCACAAAGAAAAAGGTGGCAGGGGAGTGCTGAGCTATGGGAGTGTAGACGACATGGGTTTCAAATGCTAAGCTGTGGGATCTCTGAGCAGGTGACCAGCATGGGCCTAACTTACGCTGGAGAGGCTGCTTCAGCTGTCTGCGCGGAGAGTGGACTCAGCAGGTTTGACAGCAGGAGCTGGGAAGTAATTGGAAAGCTCATAATAAATTCAAATTAAGTGTTGTGTTGGCTTGAGTTAAATTGGAAAGAAGAAAGAAAGGTACCAGCAACCAGAAATGTCTGGTAGATAGAAATAGAACCAAGGAGGGAATTCCAGGCCGCAGATAAAGTGCTCTTAGAACTAGCAGGGGAATAGTCCCACTCATGGGACTTGGCCAGCTCCCCCAGAAATCAGAAAACACCTCCATAACGCTCCCTATCTGGATGTAGCCACGGTGCCCATTTGTTCTGCTAAGTGGTGACACGCAGCCTTCTTCAGCACCTGCGGTTCCTATCAGAGGATGTGGAGCAGCAGGGAGAATGTGACTCGTTATCATCCGCTGTGTCTGTCACATCACATTACTCTCCAGATCCTGCCAGAACCCTCCAGAGGCTGATGCGTTCTGACTTGACACCAGTTACCCAGTGATGGGCCTCGTTACAGGGAGTACAAAGGCCTGAGCAAGGGTTAACCCGCTTTGACTATCCTTACTCTCCAAGGCTTCATTAGGCTCTTGATCTTTTTGTGGCTCTCATTAGAGGCTCAGGCTTTTACGTCCTGGTCAATTTCCAAATGACGGCTTTTGGTGTCAAAGTGATCAAGGAGGGCTGCTTTCCCCTCCCCCCAAGTGACAGTCACAGGAAATTGATCTTGTTGGATAAACTCACCTGATCCTGAAAATGATATTGGCTTCATGCTGCAAGGCAGAGCAAAAACAACTAAAAAATAATTGCCAGTACACCCCAGAGGAAAATTTTTTCTCTTTCCCAAATTTGGCAATCAATCTAATCCAGTGCATGTGACTAAAAATCACTGCTATATAGAACATAATTCCATTTACACACCAAAACACCACAGCAATTTGACTTGAATTGGAGGCTTTGCACCTGGGATTTTACTTTTCTTCATGTAAACCTACATTTGCAAAGCCAGTGAGGACTGGTCTAGAACCAGAGCAATGATCGTGTCTAGAATAAGCATTTTCTTTGCATTTTCTTATAGGCCCTACTTGAATTATAACTAGTCTTTAATCATGTTTAGGACATTCTGTCAGTTTTTAAGACATTTTTTAAAACTGTGTTTGATAGTCTACTTTCTGTTGCTATAACTGATTATTATAGAGTGGGTAATTAATAAAGACTAGAAGTTTTAGAGTTTGAGAAATCTGTAAGATTGGCACCAGTATCTTGTAGGCAACTGAAGGGGGGTCTTCTGGCTACATCACAAGGAGGTAAAAAGCATGGCATGGTGAGACAGAACAAATGGGTAACGACTCAGATCTCTCTCCTTACAAAACCATCAGAACCACTACAGAACTCACCCTGATTATCTCACCTAATCCTAAATATCTCTGAAAGCCCCACCTCCAAATACCATCAGTCTGTGATTCAGGATAACACTGCCAATGCACGAAATGTGAGGGACAGATTCAGAACAGATTCAGCATATGGATCACTGTGGTGTTCATTTCTCCCCACTCGCAAGATGCTGTCTTCAGAAACACATCCTATCTTTTGTTCCTTTAATCACGTACATAGAGGAAGCTTCTAGAATGGATTTACTCATCTTTCTGGATCCAGAGAGAATTTCTATAACTAGGAGGTATAGTATGCATTCTTCCTCATTGTTGGAACTTATGGAAGTACTATGGAAAGCACTTCAGGTGGCGTTGCTCTTTGAATTAGTAAAACAAGTCTGTATGATGAGGTTGCAGCTCTATAAGTGCTGCTCTTTGGAAGGCATGTTAATTATGACATCATTTCCCATCACTTAGAGTACTCAGCCTTCTATAGCAAAATGACCTGGCATTCATTTGTGTGTTATTCTAAGAATGTTCAATTTGTCACTTTCCCTCTGAAGTCTCTGCTCCTTCTCCCAAATCCTTCAAAGCCCACAGTTCCTCACCTACTGTGCTTCCCCAGGGAGCCACCCCTGGACCTGTTTCCTCCGCACATCCTATCTGGATTTTCCAGATGGAGAATGGCCAGGTAAGTGTTCAAGAGGCCAAACTCTTTGGAAGAGAACTCCAGAGCTTTAGCCAGTGTACTGGGATCAAATTGAAGAACTATATGTCCTAGATTGTATATCATTTTACCAGTTGGAAAGTAAGTGACTCAGAAGCCAATAAATATGCAAAAATAAATATATAAAAAATGTAAAAGTGTTCAGCAGTAAGGTAAATTGACGAAAGAACAAGGCAGCAAGAAACAAATGAATGTCAAACCAGCCCAATGTTGTCAGCAACAGCCTATAGCTCTAAGCAATGTGTCCAGTGTTTCCTATCCATAAGACACGCTGAGTAGAGAAACACATGAGTGTCTGTTTTTCTTCACATCTTCTCCTGAATATAAGGAAGATCACAAAACAGAAAAGAATAATTGCATTTGGAAATTATGCGATGTGCCTGGTTTCATGATTATTATTATTAGAGTTTAATGATCAAATCTAAGGCTGAATCTACTCGCATGCAGGGTGAGCTGAGATTTCAGGATGACCAAAGCTATGCTAGCTAGTTAGACAGCACGGGCTCGCTCAGTGAGGGCACCGTGCCAGCTCACTTGGGATTCATCGCTATGCTGCTGTCAGTGTCTCTCCTACTCCCTCTGCGTCTCAGTATTGTTGAAGGGAACCAATATTACCCTTTAGATGCTCATGATAATTTAATGAAATCATACATGAAAAGCAATTAGCACAGTTGCTAGCATGTTTTAGATGATCAATAGACAATAGTTCTTTTCTCTTTTACTTCCAATTATATTTCTAGATATATATATGTTAATTTAAGCATATAAGGTTCTTAGAAGCCCATTCTTATATTTTAGTGTTGTTCTGTAATAAGCTTAAATGGAAATATGTAATGTGTTTATTAACTCCAGTTTAAAACCAAAATATCTCTACTGCCCAGTACATTAGCCATCCCCTACATGGGATGCTTGAGCATTGAAACAAGTTCAGGCTGGGATGCACTATAAATATAAAATACAAACCAGATTTCCAAGATTTGGTACAAAAAAAGTTTACAAAACAACTCTTTTTTTTTTTTTTTGAGACAGGGTCTTGCTTTGTAATTCAGGTTGGCCCTGAGCTCACTATGTAGCCCAGGCAAGCCTCCAACTCAGCAATCCTCCTGCCTCTGCCTCCCTAGTGCTGGGATTACATGCGTGGTATGTGGTATTGATTGCTGGTAGGCATGAGTCACCACAGCCAGCACTGTTGTATGTGGTTACTAGGGATCGTACTCAGGACCTTGCACTTGCTAGACAGGTGCCGGAACCACTGAGCTAAATCTCCGGCCCACGACTTATTAATTTTTGCTTTGATTACATTTTAACTGATAATATTTGCTATTTGACAGTAGATTAAGTAAAATATATTATTAACTTCATTCTTTTTCCTTTTATAATGTGGCTACAGAAAAAAATTAAATTACCTACAGGGTTCATGTTTTATTTCTATGGGATAAAGTTAGTTTAAAGGTTAAGGACTCAGAGATATCCCAAAGAAATCACAAAAGGTGATGTGCTTGTCACATTCTCTAACAGTCTGAAGCCAGACTCAAAAAATTTGGACAGGACATACGATTGACCTCAGTCCTCCTGCTGCTTTATGCTTAGCACAGATGACCCTAACCCTTTGACTCCTGCCTTTTCTGATGATTTTAAGTAAACCAGCATTGTAGTAAGAGGTCTAGGACAGTGCCACCCACCTGTGTGATTCACATTTTACAGCCCTAGCAGCCACAGGTGGTTAGTTACTACTGTACTAGACAGCTCCGCTCTAAAATATAAACCCCCTATTTCTTGCTTTGTGTAAAAAGATAGCTACCCCTGAAAAAAATTGGGGTAGGTTTTCAGCACAACAGAAATATAGCCACAAAAAAAAGTCAGACTGAAGCCATTTCTTCTCATCTTAACCAAGATTTATATTTCCATGTATTACAATTACAATAGTAACCTTTGTTATAATAATAGTCACTATTTAATAGCTTAGGATTGGCCTGGCAATGAAAAGCATAGACTTACAAAATAGAAAGATTTATAGTCTAAGAAAAAGCAGCTTATTTTCGTATTTGCTACTATTTGCAGATGTTGCATTTTGACTCTTGAAGATTTCAGAAGCACACACCTTGACTAATTGCAGACTAGATATAGAAGGTTGTAACATGAACAAGATTAGCCATACAAAGGAGCTGAATCAAAGGGGATTTTTTTTGGAACTTAGCTGCTGTTCTGGTCTTCCAACAAATGACACATTTTTTAAAACATGAAACATCAAGCAATGTGGCTCTGTGAAATGATATGTAGTCTACACAACCATAGCAGCTTGTTTTACACTAAAGATTAAACACATAATTTTTAAAGTGATATTCAGCCACACTCTTGGAAATAAAGATTATCCCTTTCTACATTATGGTTTAAATCTCAAATGTACTTCTCCTCAAAGTCTCATGTCTAAGGGTAGGGTTTTTGGAAGATGGATCATAGGGGCGATATATTCACCAATGGATTAATCCATTGATGACTTCATAGGTGCATGCGCTGTTAAAATGTGGGATCCAGGAGAGGAAGTGGGGCCCAGGAGGAGGAAGGTTGGCCAGCAGGGCCAGGACTTGGGAGGGAATATCTCCCTCTCTGGCTCCTCCCCATGTTCTGCTTCCTGGCCACCATGAAATAAGCAGCTTTGTCTCACCATACCTTTGACCTTGATGTCCTGCCTCACCTCAGCCCCATAGCAATGGAACCAACCAACCATGCACTGACAGGTTGGAAACTCAGCCAAGCAAGTCCTTTCCTCCTTTAGGTTATGGATGTCAAGTTGGTCCCAAGAGTGAGAAAGCTGACCATTGCACACATAGATTTTTGACAGCCAGTTCTTGCAGGAGCATTAATTAAATGTTACTCTGGCATAAATGTACCTAAGGTCTCCTCCAAAGAGAGAAAGTTCAGGCAGCCATAGTGGCTGTGAAGAATAAGACATTTGCTCTGAACCAGCTATGGTGTTGTGCTGTGCACACTAACTTTATCCCTTTTCTGTCTTTTATTTAACCAAATATCTTAAACTGACATAATCACATCATAAAGTATGTTCCCTTTAAAGAGGCAAATCTGTGTTTTCTTAAGAACCAGATGTCTCTTATTTGAGTTTTTGGACCACACAGGAAGCACAATAGTAAGAACAGAAGAATTAAAGAAAATGTCCTCTTCTTCCTCCCTCAACTCTACTTATGTCACCCAAGACTAATTATTTAACCCTCTGAGTCACTATTTCCCATTAGGAAACTGAGAGTAATGACTCCAAGTCCCCTGGCTTTGTCTCCAGCCTTGGGCACATAGGAGTTGTGGACCTGACCACTTATCCCATCACCTAATCCCCTCCTTTAACCACAACCCCTTTCAGCCAAGAGGGAAAGGTAGAAAGGTAGGAGAGAAGTCTGTACAGAAGAGTTCAAGTGAGAAAACAATTCAATGAAGTCGCTTAATCCTTAATGGCTTTAATAAAACTCAGAATTCCTCACTAATTTGATCTAACTATCCAAGTCACTAAAAGCCCAGTGTCGTTTCTCTCTCCAGCACCATGCCGGCCCCTGGAAGAATTGCAAGAGACTCTCCAGACACACACAGTACATGCTGTTTATATTCCGGCCAAGGAGAAGATGTGCATTCATGAGGCCAGCTAAGCAAGTACAGTTACTTGCAAAAAAATGACATAACAAGTTATTGGCTTCCATTCTGCTATATTGTTAAGGTTAGAAAGAAAAGGAGACTGTAAAAATTACACTGAAGCCAGGCATGGTGGAAATTAGGAGATTGAAGCATGAGGATCACTTGATCACAAGAGTCTCAAAAAAAAGGTCTTGTTTCATATGTGGTTGACAGAAGGGGGTCTTTGACATAATGGAGTTTTGCATAACTCTTAAAATTAATAGTGTGGTGGTAGAGAAAGAAGCTGAATGTTGTGGTACAGACAGCCACTGAACAGAAAGCATATATGATTTAAAAGTATGAAACATACACAGTTACAGTCATGGTTATCTTCCTGAGTTTATAACATAATATATGAGATTTTAATAAAATACACATAGTTTACTGCTTCAGCATGCCCTCCTCAAAGGGACACACTCTCTGGGCATTGTCCTTGGGGCCTTGTATGTAAGTTCTGAGAACTTCCTTTTCTGAGTTTTTCTGATACCACCAGTGACGCCCAGCATTGAGGACTGTCACAGGTCCCAGAGAGACCTCATGTAGGTCCAGGGAAGGACTGCTGGTCTCGTGCTGCTCAGAAACAAGGGCAAGCTGGTC
>PVIC010028673.1:0-22933 GCA_004025085.1 Thryonomys swinderianus
AAAAAAAAAAAAAAAAAGTGAAACTGAAAAATGTCTCCCATAGGGTACTAAGAACTTTGTAGTTTTGAAGGATGTGTGCACTAATACTTTTTAATAACATTTTGTGTTAGCTATAAAGTAAAAAATAACATAATGTCTTGTTACTTTCCTTTTGAATCTACCAGTGACCTAGGAGATCTTACTCTCTTTCTTCAATGGAGTGAAAACTTTCTATAATTACCATTGTGTTGGAAGATTTGTATATGTTACACTAAATACTCTTCGTGCTGTTCATTTCAGGCAAGCTAGGGATTATTGTACTTAATGTCACTCAAGTTTAAATATTTTTGTAAAAATATACATTATTGGGCTGGAGATTTAGCTCAGTGGTTCCAGTGCCTGCCTTGCAAGTGCAAGGCCCTGAGCTCGATCCAGGTAACCACATACAATGCTGGGCATGGTGACTCACGCCCACCAGCCATCAATAACACATACCACAGTGCCGGGCGTGGTGGCTCACACCTGTAATCCCAGCACTTGGGAGGCAGAGGCAGGAGAATTGCTGAGCTCCAGGCTTGCCTGGGCTATATAGTGAGCTGAGGGCCAGCCTGAACTACAAAGCGAGACTCTGTCTCAATATATATGTATACACACACACACACACACACACACACATTATTGAAGATCCTCTGCTAATTTTGTAAGGCTCTAATAATTCATGCAATATCATAGAATTTGAATGGTACATCCTTGGTTTTGAAAGTAAAAAAGAAGCTATTTCAAATAGTGTCACTTAATATAAAATATTGGAAAAATTATTTCTAATACCAGAAATGAGTGGTAGATGGCATTGTATAAACTGAAATTCACACTATTTCATTAAAAACTATATACTCTAAACAGTCTCAAAACCAGCAGCAATATATATTCTTTCAATTTCAGTGGAGAAAGGTCTCTTCTAATGAACTGTTTTCAGTAATAAGCAAACCAACACCATTTACAGAAATTTATCAGTCCATAATTACACTTTTGTAGTTGTTCTCTGTGTGCCATGATCTGTTCTTTCTGGCTAAGTACTGTTTTCTTAGTTTTTTATTTATTAAGTTTGACTATTTCATTGTTCACATAAAATGATTATTTTGATTTAATATTCATAGCTAGAAGGACAGCAAGTAGTCTGTGTCATGTTGCATTTCTCTTGCTCTAAATGAGTTAAATTTAATTTTAATGAAATTGATGAGGAAAATGACAACATTTTCAGTTTTACATATAGAATATCCCAGCAGGTCACTGGTTCATTAGTTTGTGAAGGGCCCTGAGAGTATTAACCAAGCTTCATAAAGAATAAATAGTCTGAATAACACTTTTTATGTTTGATAGCCTTGGTTTGTGAGGGTTGTCTTAGCCCACAAATATCCCGAATAGTTGTTGGTGACTGGGGAAAGATAGCTTATAAGATTAAATATGAGAAATTTATCAAGCTTTTGGGTTACATAAACCCAGAATTCATTTGAACCCCCAGCAATTCTGTTCTTTTTTTACTGAAAGTTGCAAGGATTTGGTCTCTTTTATAGCTATTAGCTACTAACACACTCGGCTTTAGAATGACATTTTACTTTTTCCTCTAGCCCTAAACCAAATGCTAAGGCCAGGAAAAGTAGATACTTCTGGCAAATGTTCTTCAACTAACTCTAAACTAAAGATATACTTCTATCTCGCAAAATATTTGATGTAAAAATCCATATAATTTCCAATGTATCAGAAGGGACTTATTAATGAAATGTTTTTGTTACTTGAATATTTGTAGTAAGCAATCCCACACATTGGTCAGTAGTTTTCAATTTGAATGTAAAAAATAAAACTAAATGTATATAGAAGGTAATTTAGTCTTTCCAAAGTGCTTCAGAAGTTCTGAGAATTACAGTAGTGCTTCTTATTTTAAATGAAATTATTTATCATCTAAAATGACTATAAAATGGATTAATTTCCAACTTGATACTATGGTGTAGGTGTAGGCTTTTCAAGTAAATACTACACACTGTCTATTTACTATTCTTCTCTTTTAAAAGTGGTGTGCCAAAATGTTCATTTTCCTTCTTTGAGCTTTTCTTCTTTGCATTCCATCAAATGAGAATTTATCATAAATTAGACATTACATAAATTTTCCCTGTAAACTTTCTTTGGAATTATAATTGGTGAGATTATTGATATTTAATAATTCATTAAACACTTACTATATACTTTGATAGAATACCTACCACATGCATAGTGCTCAAATTATCTTTTTTTTTTAATGAGTTCTCACACTTTTTGGTTTCATGGTCCCTTTAAAAGCTTTCTTTTATGTATGTGCATTATAAATATTTACCAAACTAGAAATTAAAAACTAAAGTTGAAGTATCTGATAAGTTCAGATGAAGATAATAGACCATTTTTATAGCATGACATCTTATGAAAAATAAGAAAAATGACACTTTTTGCAAATGTCTTTAACATTTAGCTTAATGGAATTCACGTGTATTTTCAGATCTGCTTCTGTGTATAATTTGGCAGCATATGTTACTTAGTTTAAAGTATTTGAAGAAAATACAGTCAGATATTGTGAGAAATAGAAATAGTATATAAGTTTTTCAATTACTTTTGGGTATCTTTGATACTGTAGAAAAATATTTGACAAATGCTAGATTCCTAAAGAGTAGTTTCAATGTAGAATCTGATACCTAATATTAACTTTTAATACTTTATTATGAAAGTCCATTGGCCCTTCATTGTACTTTGTACTTTGAGAGCTTTATTTGCTCCTGCATTATTTTTGTAGTATCATATACTGGATAGGGAAAATACTAGTCTATGAGTGATGCGGCTCTTCTAAATATTCAGGCCTTCATTATGCAATATCACTAGCAGTATCTTCAGAAAAGTATTTAAGTATTGAGAAGCTTAACGCAAATACAGATTTTCTAAAATTCTGACTCTTGCTTCAGAGCTCTAATTTTGTCATTTTGATTGGCAACAATACTGTGTGTTGTTTCCCTTGAAGTGACAGATTTACTTTGTTCTTTTTTGTGGAAGTGTCTGCCAAATAACTGAGTATGAATAATGTTTGACAATTATTCTTTTAAATAAGATAGTGTTCCATGAAAAAAGCAGCTAGTACAGTTCACAACTCAGTAACAAATGTTCTTTTGCACAGAATAATCATTCTGCTTTAGTATGTAACAAATGCTTTTTATGTGCACCCCATTTCTGTCACATTCAGTATTTTAAAATGTATATTCAAGAGTGAGAGCTTAATGTTGCAGATTCCTCAAGAGTGTTCCTAATGGAAACTGAGATTTTACTTTCCCGCACAAAAGGAAAAAAAAAAACTGACTCTTTTCCCCCTGCAAGTACATGGTGGTGAAATACAATAAATCACTTGGTAGGCCCACTCCTTTTATTGTTGCTAAGGCACTAGCATTTTAATTCACTATTATTTTTGTATTATCTGAACAATTAACCCTAAACCAATGTTTTCAAGAGTTTTGCCTGTTTTATATGTCACCAGGTTGTTTCTGTTTCAATATTTAGATTGTTGATCCATTTCAATTTTATTTGAGTGCAGGGTGAGAAATAGGAGTTTAAGTTTAATCTTCAGCATGTAGAAAACCAGATTTTACAGCACTGTTTATTAAAGAGGCTATCTTTAGAGCCCTTCATCAAAGACAAGGTAGTTGAGTGTGTGTGTAGTTGTGAATCTTCTACTTTGTTCCAAAATAGCTCTCATCAAGAAATCCACCAATAGGGCCGGAGGGTTAGCTCAGTGGTTCCAGTGCCTGCCTCGCAAGCGCAAGGTCCTGAGTTCGATCCCCGGTTACCACATATAATGCTGGGCGTGGAGACACGCCCACCAACCATCAACACCGCATACAATGTGGATGTGGTGGCTCACGCCTGTAATCCCAGCACTCGGGAGGCAGAGACAGGAGGATTGCTGAGTTCGCGGCGGCTTGCCTGGGCACCATAGTGAGCTCAGGGCCAGCCTGAACTACAAAGCGAGACCCTGTCTCAAAAAGAAAAAAAAAAAAAAAAAGAAATCCACCAATAACGGGTACTGGTGGGGCTGTTAGCAAGAGTGCAAATTGATGTAACCAATCACTGTGGAAATAGGTATGGAGATTCCTTAAAAAAAAAATAAAACTAGAGATTCCATTTGACCCAGCTATTTCCCTCTTTGGTATCTTACCAGAAGAGTTAAAAGCATCATACCACAATGATATCCTCACACTCATGTTTATAGCAGCACAGTTTGTAATAGCTAAATCTTGGAAACAGCCTAGCTGCCCATTGAGGAGTGAATGGATAAAGAAAATCTTCTTTGTGCAGTGGAATACTTCTCTTCCATAAATAAGGAGACAAAGACCTTTTTAGGTAAATGAATACACCTTGACACCGTACTTTTAAGAGAAGTAAACCAGCCACATATGTTTAAATATCACATATGTGAAAAACTGAAAGCATAAGGAAGGACCAAAATGAATGATAGATATTGGGAAATAGAAAAAAATATATTCACATGGGAAGAAGAACAAGGGGGAAGAAAAGGAAACAGAGAATGAAAGCAAAAAATGGAAACAAAGCTTTTGTAAATGGGGAGTGGAGGAGGAGTTAAATTTAGGGTAGGGAGGAAAATGAGAAAAAAAGAATTAAGGTATATTATGTACCAGTACAAATTCCCTATAATGAATAAGATCAATAGGTATAACAAATATGTACCAATAAAAAAGTTAAAAAATTAAGAACTTAATTTCATCAAAGGACCTGATGACAAGCATGAAGAAAAATGAAAATACCTAGTCAGTAACATCTCAATTCTAACAACAGCTAAGTAACAATGCCTATATTTGCATAAGAAAAATCATGCAATCCATTTAAAAATAAATTGACTACAGACACAAATATGAAGTGTGATTGAAATACTCAGGGAATGTTCACTGTTGTTTTGTTATTGTTTTTGTTTTTTCTGGTACTGGAGATCTAACTCAGCCTTGGGGTTGTGAGGCAGGTGTGACACCATGGAGCTCAATCCCTATCCCTAATTTGTTTTTTAATTTATTGCAGTAAAAAAACAGCCATTGATCTCCTTTAAATACACCCCTCAGTATACCTTAACACATTGTTCTTGCCACTTTCTGAAGCAGTTCTGGAAATTTATTTTTGTCAGTGTCTTCAGGAGATGTGGTTAAAGTATAGTGAATGCTGCCAAGCTCCATCCAGTGGAAAGGTGGGCTGGAAAGACATTACAGTGTATCTTCATCCATCTTATTCACTACTATTTGGTAAGCTCTGGTAGCCTGTGATTCTGGCTCTTCTCCAGAGTCAAAATGTCCATGAAAGGTAGATGTTTTTAATTTAATCAAGATATAAAAGTAGGGCCGGAGGGTTAGCTCAGTGGTTCCGGCGCCTGCCTTGCAAGCGCAAGGTCCTGAGTTCGATCCCCGGTAACCACATATAATGCTGGGCGTGGAGACACGCCCACCAACAATCAACACCACATACCACAATGCCGGACGTGGTGGCTCACGCCTGTAATCCCAGCACTCGCGAGGCAGAGGCAGGAGGATTGCTGAGTTTGCAGAGGCTTGCCTGGGCACCATAGTGAGCTCAGGGCCAGCCTGAACTACAAAGTGAGACCCTGTCTCAAAAAGCAAAAAAAAAAAATATATATATATATATAAAAGTAGCCATAAATGTTCATATAAAGACATTTAAAAAAAACAAAAACATAAAACCTTACAGACTGCTTCAGAATGTGGCAAGGATGATGGGATCATTGATTGAAGTGATAGGGAGTATTCTGAGGGAGGTTAATGGCAATGTGGGTTTTACTGTAATAAATTATTTTATGAATTTAAACATTCACTGTGTTCTTCAGTTATCACATATCCTTCATAAAAGAGAAACTACCAATAGGCAACAGAAAGAAGATGGCTGAGGGAAAATCAAAGCCACCTCAGTAAGTCAATAATAGTTTTTCCAGTCATGCCACAACAGTACAGATAGACCAAGTGATAACTTACAATTATAGCAGCAAGTAATAATTTATGAGAGGTAATTTGTAAGAACAGAAATTTATGTCTCACATTTTTGGATACTTCACAGTCTAAGGCCTCATCAGGCTCAGTATCTCAGTAAGCCTCAGTTTCTGGTCCCAAGGTGGCATCTTGAGCACTCCTTGTTCAGAGAAGAGAAACACTGTGTCCTCATGTGGAAGAAGAACAGAAGATAAAAAGGGATGTATTACTTTTTTCTTTAACCTTATGTAGGTCAAATTCATGAGGGTTTCATATTTATGATACCTCTTAACCTCATCTCCAAGACTGAAGTTTTGACAAGAATTTTGGAGGAGACATTCAAGCCATAGAGAAATGTGTATGTTCTTTTAGTCTCAGTGTTTTTGTGTCATTTGGTTAAGTTTTACATTTCATGTAACTTACAGATACTTCTTAAACCCGACTATTCAAATATTAATTTGTTGATGTCATTGAAATTAAAAGAAAGAGAAACATGTCATATAGACTCTTATTCATTTCACCAGACTGACTTCAGGACTTGTTTGAAGAAAATGTTCTCATAGCTTTGGTAAAAACTATATATACTACAGGAAGTCATAGAAGACAAGGGAAGGAAAATGGCTGTGGCTAACATAAAATATTTTCTATGTCAGATAATTGTAATGTTTAAGTGGATTATCTCATTTAATCCTCAGAACTTCACAAATATGAAAATGGTAAAGTTAATTAATAGAATTTCTGCTCTCAGACCTTGTGTAATTAACCTCTGAGCTGCTTCTTTCTTAACCATTACATTTGGGAGAAGGAAGGAACTCATTGTGTTTCCTAGCTATGTGGAGAATCTCATAATTATCCTCAAATTTCTTTTTTTTTTTTTTTTTTGCTTTTTGGAGACAGGGTCTCGCTTTGTAGTTCAGGCTGGCCCTGAGCTCACTATGGTGCCCAGGCAAGCCGCCGCGAACTCAGCAATCCTCCTGTCTCTGCCTCCCGAGTGCTGGGATTACAGGCGTGAGCCACCACGTCTGGCATTGTTGTATGCGGTGTTGATTGTTGGTGGGCGCGTCTCCATGCCCAGCATTATATGTGGTTACCGAGGATCGAACTCAGGACCTTGTGCTTGCGAGGCAGGCGCTGGAACCACTGAGCTAACCCTCCGGCCCCTCAAATTTCTTTGTCTTGTTTACCTCCTGATACTCTCTTGGCTTTCACCAGATATTCACTTTGAATTATAGAAAGGGGCAAAACATAGAACAGGAAATGTGTCATGCACAAGGTAAGGATAAAATAGGACATCCTCCTGCCTTCACTTTTTCATTATGGGCAGAAAAACATTACAATTCTGCAACCTTTTGACAATCAGCCTGTTTGCCTTGTAGGTTTGGAAGAAATGAGGAATATATAATCCTGGGATGGATGCATATAACATGTTTTTTTTGAGACAGGGTCTCGCTTTGTAGTTCAGGCTGGCCCTGAGCTCACTATGTAGCCCAGGCAAGCCTCAAACTCAGCAGTCCTCCCGCCTCTGCCTCCCCAGTGCTGGGATTACAGGTGTGAGCCACCATGCCCAGCGATGCATATAACATTTAATTAGTGCCAATTAAATAGATGTGGTTAGGTATAGTTTAGCATTTAACATTATGTAAAAATACATTAATATAAAAATAATACATTATGTAAAAAGAATAAAGTTCTGAGTTTTTGTAGTAGCATTATATCACTTTATGTCGCAAAATATGCTTCTCAAATATTTTCATTTTTATAAAATATAAAATCTAATATTGCACTAAGAAAAACATTTTCTTTTTTGCAGAATTTGAATAATGAAATGAGTACAGATGATGACAATGAATATGCAGAAGAAAAAGATAGCTACATATGTGCAGTGTGTCTGGATGTTTATTTCAACCCTTACATGTGTTACCCTTGCCACCACATCTTCTGTGAGCCCTGCTTGCGGACCCTGGCCAAAGACAATCCTGCAAGGACTCCTTGCCCACTGTGTCGGACAATTATTTCTAGAGTCTTTTTCCAGACAGGTAACTTTTCTTTCATTAACATCATTATCTGATTTTTCTAAACATTTCTTTGTTCTATATCTTAAGGTATTTTATAGATTATAATGAAAAAGTTATTAAAAATCATACCAAGTATAATTTATGTTCCAGTTTATAAGGCAATGACAGTCCAACTCATAGAATTGTGTTAGATTCAGAGATGAAAGTAAAGCCCTTATCTCTAATGTCCTAATTCTGCATTCAGGTCCTTTTTGAAACATTCTAAATAGATTTTGTTCAATTTTTATATGGACATTCTCATTGCTAAGGTAATTTCCTATGAACCAACACTTGATTATTTCTCCTGTCTGCCTCCTACTACTACTCATTCTGTGTTACTTTTATTTCCTCTGGAGTCACAGAGAACAAATATGTAACTATCAGAGGATATTATTAAGCTTTTCACCCAAACTCCAAATTTTCTCAACCTTTATTATATTGTTGAAGTCTTTCTTCTTTAACAAGAAAAGGGTAATACTGGAGCAAAGACTTGTTTACCTAATTTTTTGTGAATATAGAATTATAACCAATATTTTGAACATATTAATGACAAGATAAAAATAAGGCATGTAAAACAGAGAAATAGAATGATAGAGTTCACTACTGTGTGCTAAATATTAAGAGAAAATTTTTTTGTCTCTACGTTTTCATTTCAGACACAGGGAAGCCAAACAGGGACCAAAGTATGCACTTCCTTAATAGTAAAACTAAAAAGAATAAATGGAACATTTTTCTTCCTTGAAAGAAAGCCAAGGAACATCTCCATAGAAGAATCAGATTAAGTAAAGGATAAGCCTTAGGTATCCTTACCTAACCATCTGCATAAAGGTTTGCACACCTGCCTTATAGGCTTAGAAATCAAACAGCAAAAGAAAGTAAAAATGCCTTCTGTGATCTGCCTTATGTATATGTAGACTTCTCCAGAAAATCACTGGACTAACATTTAGCAGATCCAGAGGCAAAATAATATGCCAAACACAGTTGTTGGGAACAATGCTGATTGGGAGAAATAACTGGAAGGTTAAAATTGACCAGGCCTTCCTGCAGATGGACTTTGGACTTAACTGTTGTGAATAATACTATGTGGGAGAAATAACTGGTAGGTTGAAGCTGACCAGGCCTTCCTGCCTGCCTACGGACTTTAGGCTTAACTCACCTTCACCTCTGATAGCAACAAGGACTCTGGTGGTCCCAAATGTTGTAGATAGCATATTGAGTTGGGAAAAATGAATTTTCTTTTCTAAAACCAGATCCCTAGCAAGGTGCTTGGGAATGAAGAACACTAGTGACACTTCTTCTCAATGTTATTTTACTGCCTATAAAAGAAACCATTTACTGAAGTCTTCAGAGTTTTTTGTTATTGTTGTATTTTTGGAGTATTCTTTTCAAATATTTTTTTCAAATATACAAAAGTATTTTTTTCAAATTAGTTTACCTGTTTCTATTAATATATGTTTGTAATACATAAATTCTTTCACTGTAGGAAATTGGTACATGTACATCTTGGAATGAGAAAAAAAAAAAACACAGTTAATGTGTCTGCTGTGTGCTATCCAACAGAATAGAGGCAGGAGGATTGCTGAGTTCAAGGCTTGCCTGGACTCCATAATGAGCTCAGAGCCAGCCTGAACTACAAAGCAAAGACCCTGTCTCAAAAAAAAAAAAAATCAAAAGATCTTATACACGATAGAATTTAGTAAATTTCCATTATATTTATTTTAGGTTGTGTGTTGTCCTCATTTACATACATTTAACTCCAGTCCGTTTGTTTTGGTACATGGTTAACTTAAGAATAAAGCACATTTTTCCATTCATCGGGCCTGTTATCCTAGCAACATTCAGTTTAGCAATCTGTTCTTTCTATGCTGGTTGAATTTCTTCCTTTACAAAGCAATAATAATAATAATTACAAAAATTTGTGAGTTGGCAAATCTTCTTTTATTCATCTTGTGTTCTATCATTATTTCACTCGTAATTATGACTGCATTTATGTTTTAATAACTCACAGATGAATTAAACTTGTTAATTTGGAATAATTGGCATTTAATAGATATTTTTATAATATAGAGTTAGTAGTTACAGTATGTTGCTTCTCAGTAAAGTTCTATAATGTTCTTCATAAATGCTGTGGCATTTGTTACCTTAATATACAGTTTTGTTCCTGCTATTGCAAATGTGACTTTTGTCCCCTGTTTTTTTTTTGTTTTTGTTTTTTGTTTTTGAGACAGGGTCTCGCTTTGTAGTTCAGGCTGGCCCTGAGCTCACTATGTAGCCCAGGCAAGCCTCGAACTCAGCAATCCTCCTGTCTCTGCCTCCCGAGTGCTGGGATTACAGGCATTGTCCCCTGTTTTGATTTCTGTTGTTTTTTATTTTCTGATCTTAGATTATTCTGCTACGTTACCTTACCAAACATTTAAAGTAATTTATTGAATGAATTAACTATTTCATTTCCCTAGTGTCAGCATTCCAATTATGTACAAACCAGGGATTTGTCAAAGATTAAAATGAGAAAACTCATTTTTTTCTAGGAACCTAAGATATGTGTAGTATGGAAAAAAGGTCCATTGTAACATTAGTATAGCAGCATAATGAATAGGAATACAATGAAAGTTGCCCCATAGTTATTCCATATAATGTTCTATAGAAATATAATGACTTTAAACCTGAACTGTAACATTTACTAGGTATGTAATCTTGCTTAAATTTCTTAACTCCATTAGTTATCTTGCTAAGTAATTAACAGTGTTAAAAGTTGAAAGTGGAATAAAAAATATAGAAGAAGGGATAGAGGCACTAGTATCTTTTTTTTTTACTATGGATATCAAGATGCACTGTTGAAAGTTCATAGAAAAAAATCAAATATGTAGTAGGTATTTTTGGTTGTTAATTAGGACCTGTAGCCTTCTTTCTTTCCAACATAATACTATTTTACCCTACCAACATAGACCAGGTGTTTCTGGACCCCATCTTCTCTTTCATAAACTACTTTTTTCCAGTGATTCCTTCACAAATGGTTGTTCTAAGGAGTGATATGAAGACAAAATTTGTCTTTGTCTTATGAAGCATGCAATGGAAAAGCCATTTCTCCCTTTGCACAGGAACAAGGAATTGACTTAACAGGAATATTTGCCAGCAGTTATATCATGATCAGATGAAAAGCCCCTCTAGTATGAAAGCTTTGTTTTAGATGGCAGAAGTGAGAAAAGACATGAAAATTAGTTCTTGGTGACATTGTTAAATGGCTGAGTCATACAGGTTTGAAGCCAATCCTAACTTTAGATTTCTTGTTACATGAAATATTAAATTTATTTATTAACTAAAGCAGGTTGATAAATTTTCTATTAGTTTGAACTAGAGTATCTTAACTGACAAAATCTTATTAATCAAAAATAATAAAATAAAAATGGGTATGAGTCTAAACTAAAAATGATAGCTGCAAAGAGCAGAAGATAGTATAAAAATTAAATCTCAGAAGGAAGTCAATAATACCTATAGTTGCTTAATCTTGAAAAGTGAAGTATTTTTGGAATAGTGGTATGGGAACCTTTAATCAATATGACCATGTAACTGATGAAAATGACTTTTTTTTTCTGTAATGGGGATCAAACTCAGGCCCTTGTACATCTAAGTTTGGCATGGTACTACTTGAACTAAATCCCCAGCACTGATGAAAATGACTTTTTACAAAATCATGTATGGAGATTAACTTAAGAACATAGAGAAAATAGAAAAAGATTTACTAAAAAAAGGGACCCAACATGGTCAAATATAGGAGGAGTTCGGTTGAAGAAACTCACAGGTCAACTAAAAGGACAGATAATTAAATGTGGGAAAGAGACATACACCCTGATACAGAAAACCAATTTTAAAGAAGATACTTGTAGAGTAAATAAAACATCGGAATAGGAGTTTAATAATGGAATAGTCTTTTGCACCCTTTCACCACGCCCTAAAAACATCTGTTTTGAGAATTTCTCATACAGCTTGAGGGAACCAAGGAGTGAGGTGGGTTTTAGCCTCCTAGGATAGACTTGGAGTATGTGGGCTCCCTTTCCCCATTGTCCCCTCTTTAGGGTTTACCCTAAAGAGGCTGCAATTTGCAGCATGGTGTCCACACACCAGGGGCAAGAGAAGGGTCACCCCACTACCCAGCCTCAGGAGATAACAAGTAAATGGTGATCACCAAGTCCACCCAGTTGTTATGTGGCACACATAAATCAATGCTGGGCACCTCAGGTTTACTAACTAATCAGGACCTCTGTCTGACAGACAGAGCTAATACTCGTCCCATCTCTGCCTGGCACCTTGAGATCACTTAAGTCCCAACCTGGCTCGCCACCATCTCTATACCTGTCAGAGACTCTTGTTTGACATCCAACACCTGGGCACCTTGGTCTCCAGGAGGAGTCCCAGGATCATATGAGTCTTTGCCTGGTACAGTAGACTCTGGGAGCTTCCACTCAGTGCTGGGCACCCTGCCCTCACACTGAGCACATTAGAGTCTCCATCTTCCATCTAGCAGCAGTCCTGGGCACAGTCTCTGCCTGGCTCATTAGTCCAGTCTTCTTGGCTTTCAGCATTGGTTTACAGGTCTGCCGGTTTTGCCTGATAACCAGGACCAATATGAGACTCTACCCAGTGCAAGGCACACTCCCTTGGGCCCATCAGAATCTCCCACATCAGTCCCAGGCACACCTGGCTCTACATTGGGGGACCCAGACCAGAAGGAACCTCCATTTTGTGTTTTGAGCTGGTTCCTTGGACACTAGAATATACATCAGATATACTCAGCTTTAGTGTCCAACTAGCTGGAATCCACCCTTTAAAGAGGTTAATATCAAGTAAATGAAAGGACAACCAAAAATGAAGGAAAATTTTTCTCAGAGAACTTCCAGGATGATGGCAGAGTGGTAAAGTAGCAACAAATCAGCCACTCAGATTTGTAATCCAGATACTACAAAATAACAACTTCAGGGAGAAAAGAAAGGAGATGGATCTCTGGGACTCAGGCAGGATGTAACACAGAAACTGCAGCCTAGCCTACAGAGAAATTGAAGAGACAGACTACCATACTAAAACCGGAAGTGGAAATCTATACTTTCTCCTCTTGATTCCTGGCTACAGAGACACAGCGAAAGCAGGCAACTCCAGAGATCTACAGGGAGAAATGTACCCATGGAACAGTATCACATGGTGTGAGCTATAGCAGCTGGTGAGCGACTCTAGTCAAGCATTGGCCAAATCTGCTGGAGACAGTGATCAGATTCCATTGTACTGAGGGTCCAGCTGACATCAGGACTCATAGTGACCACAGGGTGGCCTCACCGAGGGCTGCCACTGTTAAACTCTACAGAAACTGAGTAGGACATGACTGTGGAGACATCCAGAGTTGGGGAGCTGTGGCAAGGTCACCGCGAGACACTCGGAGTGACACAAGCTCAAGAACTCAGGCCCCACCGCAGGACTAGAAGTCAGGATTAGCCTGAATTTCTATGGATTTGAAAGTCCCAGAACCAGCTCTTAAACCTAAAAAGAAGTAACTAAACAGAGACAATTTAAAAGGGACAAGGAAAATGTAGAGAAATATAAGCACAAGAAATTAGAAGCAAGGCTGAAGGCCAAAGGCTTGTAAAAGCCATGCTTATTCTTTATCAGGAGACATGTCATGTTATTTCTTTTAGTTTATTCTTCCCATCTTTTCATATATGGAAATAAATGCTATCTTTACTGTAAGAAAAATATCAAAATAATATTTATAACAATATTTCTCAAATTTCTGTCATTTGGCTATTACCTTTACACATTTCATTGTATCCATGTAATATGTGAACTGTTTTACACTTAAGAATTTCTTCATATCAGCATAATTTTCTTTCTTAAGTTTTTTTTTTTTTTGGGGGGGGACAGGGTTTCGCTTTGTAGTTCAGGCTGGCCCTGAGCTCACTATGTAGCCCAGGCAAGCCTAGAACTGAGCAATCCTCCTGCCTCTGCCTCCCGAGTGCTGGGATTATAGGCATGAGCCACCACGCCCGGCACTGTGGTATGTGGTATTGATGGCTGGTAGGCGTGAGTCGCCATGCCCAGCATTCTATGTGGTCACGAGGATCGAACTCAGGACCTTGCGCTTGTGAGGCAGGCGTTGGAACCACTGAGCTAAATCTCCAGCCCTTTAAGATTTATTTTTGTAATTCTTTATTAGCACATTTTACACACAATTTACGATCACACTCAACATTGGCAAGTTGTATATGACATAATTCTCATTTTTACCAATATCCCTATCTTAATATCCATTTTTACCAATATCCCTTACTTATTTTAACTTCAACCTGAGGTAGAATAGTTGTGAATTTCTTGATTTGATATTATAGCTAATTTATTTCTCCTAATATACTTTAAAATAGGTAGCCATAAAAATTATAAACATTCATTCCATTTTCCCCAGGTTTATTTCACATATTACTGGAGTTTTGCAAACCAATTTTTTTATTTGAATCTTTATTGGTACATTTTATATATAAACCTCATGATCACACTCAACATTGAGAATTTGTTCCAGTGTATGACACAACTTCTCATTTTTCCCATTCTCCTACCCACCCTACAATCCCCATCCCCCATATACATAAGCTTTGTATACTTCCTATGACCATCACATTTGCCTCTCATTATTTACCCCTACACCCCATTTCCCTTTGAATATTTTCCATTTCATACTATCTGTCATGTATTCTAGAACTCATTTACATCTTCAGTTTCTCATACCAGAGAAACATATGATATTTATACATGTGATCTATTTATCTCACATATAAATATGTCCTCAAGGTAAGTCCATTTGAGTATAAATGACTCAAAGCTATCATTTTTATAACAGTAATAATCCATTTTATAGAAAAACAACATCTTTATACAGTCTAGAGTTGACGGCATTTGGGTTGTTTCCAAGATTTAGCTTCCACAAACTGAGCTGCTATAAACATGGGTGCACATATGTCACTGTGATATGAATCTCTTAAAATCCCTAGCAGGGAAATAGCAGGATCAAATGGGACCTCTAATACTTGTGTTTTTTTGAGAAGTCTCCACAGTGGTTGCAGCAGAATGAGTCTACATTTCCACCAACAGTGGAGCATTCCTTTTCTCTGTAGCTTTGCCAGCATTTCTTGCTGGCTAATTTCAAGATAGCCATTCTTTGCAGAGTAAGATGAAATCTGTGTTGTTTTCACCTGCACCTCTTGAATGGCCTGTGATGTAGAACATTTCTTCATACTTCTTGGCTGTTTTTACATCTTCTTCTGAAAAGTGTCTGTTCATTTCAGATGTCCATTTTTGAATTGGGCCTTTAAATTGGTGGGGGCTGATTTTTTAAGCTCCTTTTGTATTCTAGATAGTAACCCTTTCAGAATCAGCTGGTAAAGATTCTTTCCCATATTGTTGGTTGTCTTTTTGCTCTCCTGATGGTTTCCTTTGCTATGCAAAATCTTTTTAATAAGATGAAATCCCATTTATTTGCAAACCAATTTTAGAAAAATACTTATTTATATATAGAAAGATTGGTCCCAAGAAGAATGAAAATCTGAAAACAATAACAATCTGTGGGTACTAGGATTAGAGGAAGATGGGGTTTTACTATGTTGCCTGGGCTGACCTCTAATCCTTGGTCTCAAGTGATCTTGCTTCAGTCCCCTCAATTAAGGTTACAAGCACATACCACTGTCTTCTGTTGTGCTTTGTTTTAAAGCTCTGTTATACCACTCAATATTTTTAATCACTGAACTATGCTACTTTGACCAGTAAAAAATAAATAGACTAAATAGCACCAGTGAGCATGACAGTGGAAAAGGAGAATGAAATCGTTTTTTCTCATGCAGAATAAAGAATCATGGGTTCCTTGAGGACAATGATGAATACAATGATCACCTTTTGAGAACACACACATACACCTTAGCCACATTTTCCAAAAATTCTGAAGTGAAATTTTGCCAGTAAAATAGTAGCAACGTACAGTATTTTGTCTGTATCATAGAAAGAGCTCAAGAAATGTGGTCCAACTGGGTTTAGTAGTTTGATAGTGTTTGTTTTGAACTATTATCCCTCTAGCAGTGAGAAATTATTTTTGAATGATGAAACATTTGCTGAAATGATTTTTAGAGCTTTAAAGTCACAAATGGACTTCAGTGAACATAAGATTAAGCACGATATTCTCAGTCAAAAAGTCTGAAAAACATGTAAGAAATTCTTTCTCCTAAGCCATAGGACTAAAAAGTAGCAGTAACAACTCTCTTGTGGCACAAAAATTATTTTTAATTTTCAGTGTTAAATATGTTAAAGGGAATTAAAATGGGTAAATTTTAACTAAAGGTTATCTAGCTAATAAAAATTTCTAAGTATTTCATTTCTGCTAAGCATTATTGCTTTCCATAATGACTAGCATATTCTAAAGTTTGTAACTCCATTTTAACAAAGTGGCTTTTAAAAAAAAATTGTGATCATTTTTATCCATGTTTTATATCCTTCTGTCATCAGCCTGCATATTAGAGCATGGGACATGCCAAATAGATTGAATGGAATAGTTCACTATGAAAAGATGTAAAAGCCAGATTCAAAATTACTTTCAAATATGTATTTGTCAGTAATAGATGAAATGTCTCTGGCTGGCTGGCCATTCACAGAGCTCAAATCCCTTTTGCTCCTGGATGCCTCACCTAAGACATTAAGTTACTGGTAGACCTTCAGCTGTCACACTGTGAGAACCTGCCAAGTCTCAAGAGCTAGCCCTGTACTTTAAACAACAGTGTTTTACATTATAGGTTTCTATATTTCAACCTGGTAGTTTTCTATTGAATACAGATTATAAGAGAAAACTCAAGTTTTTATCTAATGGTGTTGTCGACTGTAAGCATTTCTGAGTGCCTCACATAGGTATGAAATGATTGTCACTATGAGTGTTGCAGTTTCTTGCAAGTGTGAATTTCTTCTCCTTGCAGAAGTGCAGAGTAAGCATTGCTCCTGAAAATAGCTTTGAGACAGTGTGTGGATTTTTACTGCTATAAAAGCACAGTGAGTTTCCTTGTCAAATATCTGGATCTTTCTCCATCCCTCTGTCAGGGAAGGATCTCACTTATCCTTAAACAACATCCTAACTCAACCTGACTCTTCTGCTGTTCAGCAACACAAAGAAAGCAAAACAAAGCTAATCTGAGGTTCTCTTGTTTTTTTTTTTTTTTTTTGAGACAGGGTCTCGCTTTGTAGTTCAGGCTGGCTCTGAGCTCACTATGTAGCCCAGGCAAGCCTGGAACTCAGCAATCCGCCTGTCTCTGCCTCCCAAGTGCTGGGATTACAGGCGTGAGCCACCACAGCCAGGACTGTGGTATGTGGTATTGATGGCTGGTGGGCGTGAGTCTCCACACCCAGCATTGTATGTGGTTTCCGGGGATCGAACTCAGGACCTTGCACTTGCGAGGCAGGCGCCGGAACCTCTGAGCTAACCCTCCGGCCCTAATCTGAGGTTCTCAAGGTCTTTATTAAAACCCATGCTAAGTAATGAAGATTTACCATCAGCTGATAAAGATCGTTTTTTGGTGTCTCCCTTCTTATGAAAGCGACCACTCACTGGGATTCTGAATATGTCTTATATATTCTTGTAGACACTCTGTTATGGTATGTTGAACACTGGATAACAAGTGATGCCTCTGAATAAGCATACCAAGCATCTACTGAAAGCTGGGAGAATTGGATCTGTGCTTATAGAAAGTACTTTTCCTAAGTATACAATTTAAAACTCTTATAAAAGTAGCCTTTTGTTAATAGTAGGACCACATTATACAAATTTCCTTTTTGTCATACTTTTTTTTCTGTACTTTGATTCTTTGGGAAAAAGTGAAAAATTATGTAGTAAGTGACACATAACTGAAAAAGAAATTGTGAAGAAGAAAAAGACTTTCATGATAATGAGATAAAATGGGCAAAGTTGGCCTTTAATAATCTGAATGAGATGGGTATACACATTTACAGGTACAAATTCTCAATGATGATTGTGATTATAATGTATGCCTAAAATGTACCAATAAACGGTGAAAGGGAAAACATATACATACAGCTGTCTTTATTACTGATGATATGACACCATGAAGCTCCATGGTAACACACCCTTATTCTGTCTATTCTGATTTGCGTAGTACAGATTGTCATCTTCCTCAGCCATAGCAAGAAGAGTTCCTTTATCCTAACAGTTTACTTTTCTGATGATAGGATCACACAGAGATACTGCTATTTCTGTTACAGTTGCCACCACATTTAATTAAATGTATTATCTGAAAAGATTTCAGAATTTGTTAGGATATTCACTTTTTATTTTTTAGTATACTTATTAAATATTGATTACATTCACAAAGTTATAATATGTTATAAGCAGCATCTTTTATCAAATAGCATTTGTTGAGGGGGAATAAAGGTGATTTTCATTACTTTTAACATTGCCTTTAGATATCTTTCATTGAGTTTATTGGTACATTTAAGTATACATTATTTTCACATTCATCATCATCGAGAATTTGTACCTGTACATGATATATCTTGAATACCATTTTTCTCATTCTTCTCCCCTCCCTCCAGCCCCTCCACTCCTCCTGTATACATAAGCTTTGTTTCCATTTTTCCTTTTTTCCCTACAAATTTTTTCTTTCCCTGGTTTGCTTTCCCCTGCCCCCTTCCTATTCCCCTTTGAAGATTTTCTCCATATTTCACAATACCTGTTCTACATTTTGGACCTCATTTTTTTTAGTGTTTCTGGAAAGTTTGGTGTTTTTGTTGGGTTTTTTTTTGTTTTGTTTTGTTTTTTATTGAGGCTGGGTCTCACTTTGTAGTTCAGGCTGGCCCTCAGCTCACTATGTAGCCCAGACTAGCCTCGAACTCACTGCAGTCCTTCTGCCTCCTGAGTGCTGGGATTATAGGCATAAGCCACCATGCCCAGCATTATTCCAAGTTATTTTTTAAACTATGTTGAATATTTGTTGCTAAATCCTGAACTTACAAGCTCAGATGGTACTGAAATGGGACAATCTACCAAACTATAAAGAGAAAACCATCATAGATAAGATTGTTATGGTTTTATGGGAAAGTAAGGTAAAGGTTAACATTTAAATTACAACTAATCTTTGAGTAGAAAATGATTTAAGGTAATTTCATCTAATGACTTTCAAAATTAGCTGTGCTTCAGAGTCACTCAAGGTGCTTGTTAGAAGGGACACACTTTAGATCACCTACATAGTAATTCTCCCTCAGTATGTCTGGTTAATCTCTTAGAATTTTTGTTTTTACCAAATATCATGGGTGATTTTAATGCATAGCAGGGAATTTGGGAATCACTGATCTAATAAAATGTCCTATCAATGGAAATTACATTTAATTTCATCTCTGTATTCCAAGATAAATGTTCAGAATGCCAGGCACATAGCAGGTACAAAATAAATATTTTCATATAGGGAATAGGGAAAATAATGTATATAAAAAGTGCTTTAGTGACTTGTAGAAGGCTCCACAGTTAATAATTTTTTTTTTTTTTTTTGAGACAGGGTCTCACTTTGTAGTTCAGGCTGGCTCTGAGCTCACTATGTAGCCTAGGCAAGCCTCGAACTCAGCAATCCTCCTGTCTCTGCCTCCCGAGTGCTGGGATGACAGGCATGAGTCTCCACACCCAGCATTGTATGTGGTTACCGGGGATCAAACTCAGGACCTTGCACTTGAGAGGTAGGCGCCAGAACCACTGAGCTAACTCTCCAGCCCCACAGTTAATAATTTTTAGAACCCAGTTCTTAATTGGCCAAGCAGTGGTGAGTCAAGGTTTTCTAGATGCTCTGTTCTTAAAAGGTGTTTCAAATCAAGCATAGTAAAGATGTCTTGTATCTATGTATCAACTCTCCATGATGAATGTGATTGTTATGTACTGCAAACATGTATTGATGAAAATGAAAAAGAATAGTAAAACCATCCAAAATTATCCATCTCGATGTTACTATAACCTGTAGGTGCTTGTAGGTCTGATGTACATCTGATTTTATAAATCTTTATAAATAATTTCCCTAATCTCAGTTTTTCTTGTTATAAAGATAGTTCCTAATATTTTCTTTTTTTGTTCCCTTAGTAAGTGGGTTTGTCAAATAGTCTAAAAGTACATTGTACACTTTCCCTGAAGCTAGGAAACAAAATATAATGGGTATCATTGTTACTTTCACTTCTCTCATCTATTTCCTAGAAAAAATTGTGGTCAGTTATCAAAATCACAAGTATTGGATGACTCTTATAATGTCTTTCTGATCTGCTGTATTTCCAAATAAGTCTTCGGTTTAGGAGAGGGTTGTGCAGTGGCATTCCTCTGGTTACTACTACATCACCATTGTAGAACATGAACACTTTTCTAGAAGGAGGAAGATGGAGAAGAAGAAAGGAAAGGGGGGGATAGTAAGAATTCTTGAGTTGTAAATTCTTCACCTTAGTTTATTTTTTTCATTTATTGAATTTATTTATCTCTCACATGAAAGTGTCTGTGCCTTGCCACATTCATTTCACTTGTAAGTGCATATACAGAGTTGTGAGCCAGTTTTCCCAATAATTAATTATTAGCACAATATCACCTAGCACAGTGTCACTTATATCAGTATCTCAGAAAATTTCCAAAATTACAGTCATCAATTTTCTGGTTAGCTCATGTGTACTTACATGAATATTTCCTTTCAACTCATAAGAGTTTCTTAAAGAGTTGAGAATTTAGTTTTACATTTTAAAATTCTGAGATATGCAACATTAGTCTCTGCAGATGCTCAATCTATAATACATATAAAATAAGATAGATGAAGTAAAAAGTTATAAAATGGTTTTTCCCTGATGCTGTTTCTGAACCAAAGTACGCCCTACCTATTCTCATGCTACACACAAAACACACAGGTCCCTTTTTGGTCCATTTATTTCTGTCTTTTAGTCTGCATTTTATTGAGAGTCAAAACTATATCTTGTTCATCATTGTATTCCCCTTACCGGCATAATACCTAATACACAATCTGTAAAGTAAATGTACATTCTGTGTGTTGTCATTTCAAAGTTGCATCAAATATGAGTTTGGGTGCATTACATTTGTGTGAACTTTTAAAAAGTGAGTCAGTTTTTTACTTCATGGACTTAGAAGAGTTCTGAATTTGCAAAATACTAAGGCAGTCATCTGTCATATTTTTGTTATTTTGCTCAATATTTAAAATACTGAACTCTTGGTGATCTAATTTTTTGGTTGTTTTGTATTCTAGATATTATGCATCTATCTGAGGTATAAAAAGTTATTTTCAAAAAATGTTTTTTCCCCATTCTGTAGGTTCCTTCTTCATTCTGTGCAGTCTGTCCTTTACTGTATAGGAAGTTAAAGAATTAACATCAAATTAATTTTTTAAATGTACCAAATTAAGTTTTTAATTAACTTCAAATTAAATTTTTAATTTGATATAATCTCTTTTGTTGATTCTTGCTGTTATTTTTTGTGCCAGTGTAGTACAATTCAGAAAGACTATGCTCATACCTATGACTGGTTCTGTTTTCACATTTAGGTCTTTGATGCATTCTGATTTTAATTTAGTATATAATGAGTTACATAGGTTTAGAATCAGTCTTCTGCATGTGGTTATCCAGTTTTCCCAGCACCATTTGTTGAAGGGCTGTCTTTCCCTGCTGCATGTTTTTGCCCCTTTGTTGAAGATAACTAGAATGTTTCAGTATTCTCTGTCCTGTTCCAGTAATTCAAGTGTCTGTTTTTGTGCCAGTACCTTTTTTTATCACTATTCCTTTGTAATATAACAAAGCTACACATCGTGATACCTGCTGTTTTACTCTTGTTTCCCAGGATTGTTCTGGTATTCTTAGTTTCTCTGGTTCCATAAGAATTTTAAGATTGCTTTCTCTAGTTCTGTGAGGAATATTATTAGTATTTTGATTGGGAGTACAGTAAATCTGTATAACAGTTTGGGAGTATAGCCATTTTGACAATATTGTTTCTGCCTATCCAGGGAAGGGGACATCCTGCCATTTTCTGACGTCCTCTTCAATCTCCTTTTTCAGAGTACTGTAGTTCCTTGCAGCACACTTTCATTTCCTTGGTTAGGTTAATTCCTAGGTATTATATTTAATTTTTCTTTATGGTATTTTCTTAATGTCTTTTATTGAATTCATTATTGATATACATGAATATTCTTGAGTTTTGTGTATTCTATGTCTTGCTACATTGATGAAACTGATTATTGATTCTCAGATTTTTTTGTTGGAATTCTTTGGGTCTGCAATGTGTATTGTCTTGTTATCTGCAAATAATGATAATTCAACTGATTCCTTTCCTATATGTATCCCTTGTATTTCTTTCTCTTGCCTGATTTCTCTGGCTAATGTTCTAATTACTGTGTTGAACACAAGTGGTAACAGTAGGCATGGTTGTCTTGTTCCTGATTTTAGAGAGAAATTTAACATGATGTTGTGTATTGGTTTGTCATAAATAGCTTTTATCAGTTTCAGGTGAGGTCCTTCTGTACTTAAATTTCTTTGGGGATTTTTATCATGAAGCAGGTTGGGTTTTGTCCAAAGCCTTTTCTGCATCTATTGATATGATGATGTGATTTTTGTTCTTTATAAAAGACCTAATCGAGAGCCAGAGATTTTAGCTCAGTGGTTCCAGAGCCTTCCTCACAAGCTCAAGGCCCTGAGTTCGATCCCTGCTAACCACATACAATGCTGGGCGTGGTGACTCACGCCCACCAGCAATCAATACCACATACCACAGTGCCAGGTGTGGTGGCTCGCGCCTGTAATCCCAGC
>PVIC010028674.1:0-23055 GCA_004025085.1 Thryonomys swinderianus
CGCCTGCCTTGCAAGCGCAAGGACCTGAGTTCAATCCCCGGTAACCACATATAATGCTGGGCGTGGTGGCTCACGCCTGTAATCCCAGCACTCGGGAGGCAGAGATGGGAGGATTGCTGAGTTCGCGGCGGCTTGCCTGGGCACCATAGTGAGCTCAGGGCCAGCCTGAACTACAAAGCGAGACCCTGTCTCCAAAAAAGAAAAAAAAAAAAAAAAAAGAAATGCACCTTGAGCATAGCTGCAAAATGAGTGCAGGAATAAGTCACATGAGTGGGTAATTCTCCTTTGACCTCAAGTCCTGGTGCCCTCCCTGGCTTTTCATGGATGGCTCTGCACCATATGCTGGTGCCGCGTGGAGGGGGGAGTGACACACCACAGCTCCACTCGGGTGGCCCTGAAGCGGGGTGCTGAGGCCTCACAGAACATTCAGATCCCTCAGGAAACATTGGATCACCTGCCAGGTAAAGAGCACTAAACCACTGAGGTCCTGGCGGAGGAAAAGGAGGAATGAACAGCAGAAAACTAACACTGTCAATATTAACCGTGGCCTGTGACCAGTTACAGAAATGAGACCTGTTAAAGCAATGTGTATTTTCTTCCACTTGTTATATATGTGTCTACAATTCTAATTTATAAATACTATAATAATTATAACCACACATATATAAATAAAATATATGTTGATAGTTTTCTTGATTTTCCTTCCTGTATTTTATACAAATTGAAACTTTACATTTGAGTTTTCTGGTGATAGAATTGTAAGATAGCAATGTGATTGGTTTTGAGAATCATTAACATAGCCCGGAGATAGATACAATGACTGTTAGGATTTTCTATCTCTTTATTTGGGGAAATGGGTAGGAGTGTACAAAAGAAGTTGCATTTTGTTAGGTGGAAAGGTAGCTGTTACAGGCTGGGGATTTAGCTCAGTGGTTCCAGGAGCTGGATGTGAAATAGGCTAGCACCGAAGATTTAGCTCAGTGATTCTGGTACCTGTGGAGCAAACCCAAGGTCCTGAGTTCAATCCCCAGTAACCACATACAACAACACCAGGCATGGTGACTCACACTCACCAGCAATCAGTACCACACATCACAGTGCTGGGCCTGGTGGTTGATGCCTGTAATCCCAGCACTCAGGAGGCAGAAGCAGAAGGATTGCTGAGGTCAAGCAATTGCCTGGGCTGCAGAGTGAGCTCAGGGCCAGGCTGAACTACAAAGCAGGACCCTATCTCAAAACAAAACAAAAAAAGAAAGAAATAGGAAGGCTAAAGTGAAGATGCCTTTTTGGGACTTAGAGACCCTTACCACTGAAAGAAATGGTACAGGTCTCAGAAGAATCAGTCTGTGTCATTCTCTATAGGAACAATAGTGTTTTATTAATTTGGGGTTCAATCAATTCAGAACTCTGCAGGTGGTTTCTTGGGAAACACGCTGGCAGCGTGTCTTCCCAATGACACAGTGGTGCTGGGTAGCTGCTGCTCCTTCTGCTCTATCTTTCGAGTTTGCCTTCTTATAGCCTTTTGAGTTATGTTCTTTGATTTCTACTTCTTAGGTTAGTTTTCTGGAACAGAGCAAGGGTACTGGAACAAAGTCCTTCAAGCACTCCTGAAGATAATTGGTTTGTCTCCATGATAGCCTGACAAATCCCAGCTGCAGTGATGCAAACTTGCAATGCTGGCACTTGGAGGCTGAGGCAGTAGGATCATCAGAAGTTTGAAGCCAACTTACTACATAGTGAGACTCTGTCTCAAAGAAAAAAAAGTGATAAATAACTTAGCAAATCTAAGTTTTCTATATTACTTTGCTCTCACTCTTGACTAAAACTAATAGTGAGAAATTTTTTTAAAAAGCAATAGTGACACATAAACTACACCCAAAAATTGTGGAAGCACATGGGTATGGATGCCCAATAGCCAAAGTGGTAGACTATGCCCACTATTATAGGTATTGTGTCTCAGCTCTAAACCTGCCTGTCTGTACAGCAGGCTTAAGATGGTAGAGATGGGACCTGTTCTGAGCTTCTAAATTATAGGAGTTTCTACCCTCTTCATTCCGTAGGGCCAAGGATATGTAGTTGTTCCCTGGAATTACTCTAGATAATAACTTTTCCTTTTTTTTTTTTTTGAGACAGGGTCTCACTTTGTAGTTCAGGCTGGCCCTGAGTTCACTATGTAGCCCAGGCAAGCCTTGAACTCAGCAATCCTCCTGTCTCTGCCTCCCGAGTGCTGGGATTACAGGCATGAGCCACCACACCCGGCATTGTGGGATGTGGTACTGATTGCTGGTGGGCGTGAGTCTCCAGGACCTTGCGCTTGCGAGGCAGGTGCCAGAACCACTGATCTAACCCTCCGGCCCCCTAGTTAATAACTTTTCATTAGGTTAACATTTTAAATTATTTATTTATTTTTTAAACAATTCTTTATATTAAATTCTTTCTGTCTAGATAACTGGGATAGCTGAGCACGCACCTGTATTCCCAGCACCTGGGAGGCGGAGGCAGGAGGGTTGCCATGAGTTCAAAACCAGCCTGAACTACACAATGAGATCCTGTCAAAAAAAGAAAAAGAAATAAATAACTGGGATAGTTTCTATGTCCTGATAAGACTCTGCTTCATATTGACCCCAATAGTGGCCAACCGTACCCTGACCTGATTCCAGTTCCTCCCTTTATCCAGTAGTCACAAGCGGGGCAGGCAGTGATCAGCTTTCCATGTTACTGAAGATTACGATGTCACTACGTATTTTTTATAGCATAACAATTCTCCAGCCATTCTGCCTCCTGTGTCTGTTTCCATGTTGTCCCCTGCACTATGCATTCAGTGCCATATATGTTTTTCAGATACTAATTTTTTTTTTGAGACAGGGTCTCACTTTGTAGTTCAGGCTGGCCCTGAGCTCACTATGTAGCCCAGGCAAGCCTCAAACTCAGCAATCCTCCTGTCTCTGCTTCCCGAGTGCTGGGATTACAGGCATGAACCACTACGGTACGACCGGCACTGTGGTATGTGGTGTTGATTGCTGGTGGGCAGGAGTCAACACACCCAGCATTGTATGTGGTTACTGGAGATCAAACTCAGGACCTTGCATTTGTGAGGCAGGTGCCAGAACCACTGAGTTAAATCTCAGGCCCCAGATACTCATTTTTAAATTTTTTATTACTACGTTTACAGTACATAATGATTTCATTCATTGTGGGAAATTGGTACATGTATATAACACACCTCACCTTTATTTCTGCCTTTCCATTCTTTCCCTCTCTGGATACCAATTTTTGCATTAAAAAGGGTCAGCTACTTAGGATTGTAAACAACCTCCCAGACTTGGTGGTTTATACCATAAAACTTTATTTCTTGATCATATCAGAGTTCAGTGATTATATAACCTAGGCATGGAGGCACGTGTCTGTAATCCCAACACTCAGAAGTTCGAAGCAGGAGAACTGCTGCAAATTGGAGGTTAACCTGGGCCACACACTGAGTTCAAGATCAACCTGAATTTGTAAAAAAAAACAAAAACAAAAACAAAACTCATACAGGATGGAGCTCTGTGGTCTGTGATAATGCAGGGACCCAGGTTCCTTCCATCTCATGGCTCCACCTTCCAGGTTTCCGATGCCCTCTATTCTGCCGGTGCAATGGTAAGAAAGCATGAATCAGCATCTGGGTGATTTTGCTGTGCTGGGAATTGAACAGAGGGCATTGCATTGAGTTACAGTCCCAGTTTTTTGTTTTGTTGTTTTTCTCTTTTTTTGGAGACAGGGTCTCACTTTGTACTTCAAGCTGGCTCTGAGCTCACTATGTAGCCTAGGCAAGCTTAGAACTCAGCAATCCTCCTGTCTCTGCCTCCCGAGTGCTGGGATTACAGGCGTGAGCCACCATGCCTGGCTTCTTTTCTTTTTTTTGAGACAGGGTCTCGCTTTGTAGTTCAGGCTGGCCCTGAGCTCACTCTGTAGCCCAGGCAAGCCTTGAACTCAGCAATCCTCCTGTCTCTCCTCCTGAGTGCTGGGATTACAGGCATGAGCCACCACACCTTGCCCGGCACTGTGGTATGTGTTATTGATTGCTGGTGGGCGTGAGTCACCATGCCCAGCATTGTATGTAGTTACCAGTGATCGAACTCAGGACCTTGCGCTTGCAAGGCAGGCGCCAGAACCCCTGAGCTAAATCTCCAGCCCTTATTTTCTATTTTGATACAGAGCCTCACTAAACTGATAAATTACCAGCTGGGCACAAATTTGTGATCCTTCTGCCTGAGGCTCTCCAAGAGCTGGGATTACAGGCCTGTTGCAGTGTGCTTAGCTAGACCTAAGAGTTTTATGAGCCAGTCTAGGAGTAATACCTGTCACCTTTACTAGCTAGAATTCAATTACATGGCCCTGTGTCTCTGTGATAGGGCTGGGAACTGTGAGAGTTGATGAGAAAAAGTAGTTCATATCATACTAACTGGGTCACTGGTGACATCTAAGATAGAAGATTTAGAGGAGTATTGTAGAAGAGGCCAAATAAAAATGTTACAAAGCCATTGGTGACAATAAAGTGGTAGCTGTTTTTGGTTTTGGTTTTTGAGACAGGGTCTTCACTATATAGTTCAGGCTGGTCTCAAATTTACTGCAGTCCTTCTGGTTTAACCTTCTGTTGGGGTAACACGCAGGCACTACTACCCATTTTTAGTTTTTTTTTTTTCTAAGTCCAGTCCCTTAGTTTATCTTTTTGTAAAAAATAATTTTATTGGTACACTTTTTTTTTTTTTAGACAGGGTCTTGCTTTGTAGTTCAGGCTGGCCCTGAGCTCAGTATGTAGCCCAGGCAAGCCTCGAACTCAGCAATCCTCCTGTCTCTGCCTCCCGAGTGCTGGGATGACAGGCATGAGCCATCACGCCCAGCACTGTGGTGTGTGGTATTGATTGCTGGGATGACAGGCATGAGTCACCACGCCCAGCATTGTATGTGGTTACGGATCAAACTCAGGACCTTGAGTTCAGCGAGGCAGACGCCAGAACCACTGGCTAAATCTCCAGCCTGGTACACTTTTGATATACATAATAATCACATTCATTATGGGGAACCTATATATAATATATCTTGATTCTTTTTTTCTCCCCATCTCCCTCCCACCCTTCTTCCCCTCCTTATGTACAGAAGTTTTTTGTTTTTTTCCTTTGCTATACTGGGGATTGAACTCGGGCCCTTAAGCATCCAAGGTTGGCACAGTACCACTTGAGCTAAATCTCCAGCCCTTACAGAAGTTTTGTTTCCATTCTTTCCCTCTATTCCTTGTTTTCCTTTTCTCTTCCCTCCTTTCTTCTCCCTCTAGCTTTTTAATATGACCCAAATGAGGGTAAAAAAAAGATAAATCTAATGAGAATAAGGGGGTAACAAATCATGGAAAGCTCAGAATTTTAACTTTAGGTTGTTTTGTTTTGGTGCTGGAGATTGAACCCAGGGCCTGAATATGTTTTTTTTTTTAATGGTACTAAGAATTGAACTCAGGACCTTGTGCTTGCTTGTCAGGCAGGGACCAGAGCCAAATTCCTGGCCCTACCTCACATATGGTGTACACATGCTCTTGAGTCTGTACACCTTAGCTCCTATTTTTCTGTGTGTGTTTTTTTATTGTCCTTCTGATTTTTTTTTTCTTTGAGACAGGGTCTCCCTTTGTAGTTCAGGCTGGCCCTGAGCTTACTATGTAGCCCAGGCAAGCCTCAAACTCACAGCAAACCTCCTGCCTCGGCCTCTGGAGTGCTGGGATTACAGGCGTGAGCTACCATGCCAGGCATTATGTTGTGGGGTACCAGGATTGAACTCCAGACCTTGTGTTTGCCAGGCAAACACCAGAACCACTGAGCTAAATCCCCAGCCCCTCCACATGCTTTTGAGAGACATTATGAGATACAAGTAAAACTGAAAATGAAGTCAGTTAGCTTTGGTTTCTGTAAAGTGACCAGAAATAAAAGATTTAAGGTTACAAGAGGACCTGTGTGATGTGGGACAACACGAATTTGTGCTGGAACCAGGAGGTCTAGTTTGTGCCTTTGTTTTACAGCTGAGAAGCCGAAGAGGAAGAAGCTCGCTCCAAGGTTCACTCTAAGGTGGGGCTCATCAAATCCAGAGCCTCTGGCACCCAGGGCGTGCCTGGGCAGCCTTGTGCTTGTACCAATTAGTGATCCTCCAGGTTACTGGCCGCCTGCTGCTCCCCACTGCGGATGCTGACTTCCTTTCTTCGTCTGTGCTATGCTGTTCTCCAGCCCTCTTTTCTTACACCTTGTAGGCTCTGTGGTAACCCCAGTGTGGTGAACCAGCCTGAACAGATGATCCCTGGTGATTCCTGTCCCCTGATGTTCCTCCTGGGTGGTATCTACTCCTTGGTAGACTGTGCTTCGAACCGTAGGACAGGGCACAGGCAGCAGCACAGTATTCCTGTCACAGTATATAAAGCTCAGTCTTAGGGCTGGGGGTGTAGCTCAGTGGTCGAGCACTTGCCTAGTATACAAGCCCTTGGGTTCGAGTCCCAGCATCACAAAACAAAACTCTGTCTAAGCAGACTGGAACTGGAGACTCTCCTTGCTTCATGAAGCAGGCAACCATGTTGGAGAAACCTACACAGCTAAGAACTGCAGTAATCACTAGAGCTGCAGAGGGAACTGGAGGGAAGCCTCATTCCGGCCGCCGGCAGAACTGCAGGCCCTTGCTCCTCCCATCCCAAAACACAGACCCCTGCAGCAACCTGAATGGATTTGAGGTCAATTTTTCCCACTGGAATCTCCAGATGAGAATGCAGCCTGAGTAACACCTTGACTGTAGCTCGGTGAGAGTCCAAGCAAAGGTTTTAGCTAACCTGTTTCTGGACTTGTGACTGGGACCCATGAGATAATAGTGTGTTGTCTTAAACCTTACATTTGTGGTAATTTGTCCCACAGCAGACTAGTTCATGCAGAATTCCTAGAAAAAAACAGTGGGGCTCTCGGGCATGACCCTGCATCAGGGGATACAGAGGAACCCTTGTGGGGAGTGGGCCCAGGACATAGCTGGATGGAGGAGGACAGAGGGTGGGTCACAGGGATCCACTGGGCACCCTGTCTCTCAAAGTAAATTGCTCCCTGCCCTCTGCCCTCTGGTCAGACCCCAGAGACGGGCGAACCTTGCGCTGGAACCACAGGCTGGGCGCCACATGAACCTCGGCTTTTGGCCCGGTGCCTGGCACTCTCAGTAGCCTCCTAATCAACCGTCTGATCGCAAACGGAGAGAAAGAACCCGGAGTGCGCATCCGCGGGGAGCTCCCCGGGCCGAGGGGCCGGTGCGGGCCAGGCCCGGCCTCCCGAGCGCCATCCCGGGCCCCGGCGGAGGGGGCGCTGCGGCGGGAGGCCGCGCGGGGCGGGGCGGGGCGGGGCCGAGCGCGCCCGCAAGCGAGCGCCGCGCGCGCGCCGCCGCCACCTCCGTTGCTCGGCCCGGTCCCGGAGCGGCCCGGCCGGCCCGCGGGGCGCGGAGCCGAGGCCCGCGGCCGGCCGCATGAAGGACTGCGAGTACCAGCAGATCAGCCCCGGGGCCGCCCCGCCGCCCGCCTCCCCCGGGGCGCGTCGCCCCGACCCCGGCCCCGCCGCGCCCCCCAACCCGGGCCCGGGGCCCGCGCCTTCCGCGCCGCGCTGGAGCGGGAGCGGCAGCGGCAGCGGCAGCGGGAGCTTGGGCCGCCGCCCGCAGCGCAAGTGGGAAGTGTTCCCGGGCCGCAACCGCTTCTACTGCGGCGGCCGCCTCATGCTGGCCGGTCACGGCGGCGTCTTCGCGCTCACGCTGCTGCTCATCCTCAGCACCACCGTCCTCTTCTTCGTCTTCGAGTGAGTTCGCCCCCTTCCCCCAGCCGCCGTCTCCTCGCGCGGGTCCCTCCGCCCCCCAGAGCCCGGCCCGGGCCTGCCCGGGACCCTGCCGCCCTGTCTGGCCGGGCTCTGCGGGGACACTGCTGCGGGGTCTCTGCCGCCTCGACCACCCGCTCCTAGGACCTGTGCCCCACCCACCCGGCCCCTCCGTCCTTAGGCCCCTCTCCGGGCCGGTGCGTCTCTTCCCATCCCCGAGGCACCTTCCCTCTTGTCCCTTCCAGACAGCTTCTAAATATCTGTCTTCACACGCGCCCCCGTGCGCTGCTGGCGTCTCTGTGCCTTGTCCACGTTCCCGGTTCCCGGTTCCCGCTCCTTCCAGGACCCCCACTTCAGCCCCGTCGTGCCCACCGCGGGCTCTCATCCTCCCTCAAGCACCTTGGGGCCTCGGGGCTTCTTCCTTTTCCAGCACCTTCCTTGTTTCTCCTGAGTTTCCTGCCTTCCCTCCTGGTCCCCTCAGTTGTCCCCTGTCCTGGCTTCCTGCCTTGCTTTCCTTTCTCAGCGTTCACAAACAGCTGCCTGTGACTTTTCATGGACCTCTACAGTGCCTTCGTGTGAGGGTCCTGTTTCCCCCGCTGGGTTTCTGACCTCTTCGTCTTCCCAGTGAGCAGAAATTATGGATGCCTAGCAGTTTGCTCCTGAGGGCCACACAGGTGCCTTGGAGTTTCCGGCACTCCCCTCCAGCCACCTGCGGCTGATGCCTGGGTGCAGGACTCCCACTGGTGACTGCGTGGTCACCCCAGCACCCCCACCTTTCCTTCCTGCTCTCCCGTCCCCCGAGGTGACCTTCCTCCGCTAGGAAGTTCCACCACCCAGATTGTGTGGCCTCTGGGCATCCACTTTGCCGCTTGGGGCCCCTTTCGTCATCTGCAGACGGGCCTTTAGTAATAATGCCTGGCCCTGTGGTCATCATGAGGTTAGCAGGAAGCCACGCACGCACACTTTAGCCTGGTGACAAGCACTTGATGTTTGCTGATTTACTTGTCTTCACCAGAGAGCATCCCGGGACGCGTCTGTGGTGAGACGCCACAGAGAGCCTGGCTCTTAGTTGCCTGGTCCTGTATCTGCAGCCCCAGGTTTCCCTTGAAGGCGAAGACTTCCCATAAACTGGCTTTTCCTTTCCACCCTTGCACTGCTCTTCTTTCTCCTCTCTCTGACTCCAGGTGTATAAAAAGTTCAGGGATGATTAGCAAGCAGAAGCTCTGTGCCCACAGCCCGCAGCATGGCCTCTGAGCTGAGTTTCAGATCCACCTGGCCCAGCCGGCCAGGGGCCCCTGTGGAGAGTCCCACCCAGCTCCGGGGCTGAGGCCGAGGCCGGAGGAAGTAGTGCTTGCTGTGGTTGGCCCTGTGACCCTGCAGTGTGGTATTCGGCAGTTCAGAAGCCCGGCCTTCTCTGACTGAGGGGCAGCTTTACCTTTACTGGTGATCGGTGAATCCTTTTGCCTTTTGTTTCCATTTGTCCTCACTTGGGCTGGTGGATTTTGCAGCAGGGTTTGACTGGGGCCCAGAGTTCCCCTGGGTCCAGACTGGCATGAACCCCAGTGAGACCTGGAGTGGTGGAGATGCCCTTCGTGGGACAGGGAGGGTGAGGGAGGCTCACACTGCCTCCTTGCTCTGGGAGATGGTGCTGGTGGCTCTCGCAGGCCTTCCCTTCTTTCTTGTTGGTTTGGTGGATTGTTGTATAGGCTTCCCGCAGAGCCCAGGGCTCTGTCCTGCTTCCCAGCCACACACTGCAGCTGGTGGACCCTTTGACTCTAAGTTGGATCCCTCTGTCTCCGCTGTCCAGGTAGGAGCTAGACTCTGACAGTGGGCTTCCTCCAGCCCTGCTCCCTCTCCTGCCCCCACACCTGCACTGCTGTGCATTCCCCCCTCAAGGCCATCAGCCTGCCAGACATTCCTGCTGCCGAGCCTTTGGACTGTTTCGGATACTTTTCCTGTGAGTTCGTAGCACACGGTACTGATTGATAGTTTCTTGCCTGTCCGTGCGTGAGAGCAAGGTATTCTCACTGTTGTACTGTCAGCGCCTGGAACCAGAGCCTGGAACATATGCAGCAGGTGCACAATGCAGCAGACACTTGTTGAAAGACTGGACCTTAGTGGCTGGCTAGTGAGCTTCAGTAGCTTTGGTCCGAGCAGCCTGCCTGGGGGAAAATCCGGAAGCTGGGCTGGGTGTTTCCTGAAAGTCCTTTAAGTCTCAGATTTCCAGTCTTCTCCATTCCCAAAAGAAATCTGTTTGTTTTTTTGAGACAGGGTCCTGCTTTGTAGTTCAGGCTGGCCCTGAGCTCACTATGTAGCCCAGGCAAACATCAAACTCAGCAATCCTTCTGCCTCTGCCTCCCAAGTGCTGTGATTACAGGCCTGAGCTGCTACACCACGCACTGTGGCATGTGGTAGTGATTGCCTCTATCGATGTCTGTGGTTACTGGGGATCGAACCAGGGATCTTGCTCTGGCTAGGGAGGCGCCAGAACCACTGAGTTAAATCTCCGGCCCCCAAAAATCTGTTTTTTTGTTTGTTTGCTTGTGTTGTTCTTGCTTTGAAATAGGCCCTTGAGCTGTAGTTGAGAGCAGCGGTGAACTTGCTGAGTAGCCCAAAGTGGCCTCAAATTTATGATCCTCCTGTGTCAGTCACCGAGCGTGGGTAGTATACGATGTTACCCCCACGCCCAGCCCAGAAGTCTGGTTGTACGTGAACTGGATGGGTTTCCCTGTGGGTTGCACCGAAGGCCGGGCTGGATCTGTTTCAGAGTCAGACCTGGGAGCCGCGAGAAGTGGGGACCAGAGTGTGACCATTGGGCATCCCTGCTCCTCAGGGCAAAAGCCTCTCTGGAGACCAGAGGATGGAGGCTTTGGGTTTGCTGCCTGCGTCTGTGCTAGCTCCTGGGAGCCTGGCTGTCTCCGTCTCCCAGCACTTGGCACCCCTCAGACAGTAGCTCCCAGCCTGTCCGGCCCACTCTGGTTCCACACTGTTTAATAGAGTATGGGAAAAAAAAGAATATATATATATATGTATACATATATATGCACCACACACATATATATATACATTTATACATAATACGGACTTCAAAATCTGACCTAGCTTGAGTCCTCCTTCAGCGTTTCTCAACGGTGTGCCCTTAGGCAGGGTACGTACGCTCTCGGAGCTTTCATTTCCCATCTGTGACATGAGGAGCGTAACTTCAGAAGGTCGTGGTAAAGAGATGAAGAGGGTGTGCATGTGACCTGCTTAGCATAAAACCCGACATGTGGTAACTGTACTTCAAATGTTATTAATAAATGAGAGATGATGGTAGTGTCCGGTGCATAGTAGTCCTTAAAGGATGGTCACTGTGTTCTGTGTTCGTTTTTCAGTTACTTACTTGCGCACCTTTTTTTGTTCTTTTTTAGTTTTTTGAGACAGGGTCTCGCTTTGTAGTTCAGGTTGGCCCTGAGCTCACTATGTAGCCCAGGCTAGCCTCGAACTCAGCAATCCTCCTGCCTCTGCCTCCCGAGTGCTGGGATTATAGGCGTGAGCCACCATGCCAGGCACTGTAGTATGTGGTACTCAGGATCGAACTCAGCACCTGTGCTTGCCAGGCAGACGCTGGAACCACGGAGCTAAATCCCCGGTTAGGCACCTTCTTGATCCAGGCGCTCACTTGCTGTGTGCTGGGCATGTGAGGTGAATAAGGGGGTAGTGTCTGTGCCCTCGGATGAGCTCGTGTCCTGGCAGAGAAAAGGCACTTGAGTCCTGAGCACACTGGCAATTCATGTTTAATAAATACCATGCAGGAGCTAAAGAGAGTTAGGGAGGTCCACTGTGTCCAGAGTTGCCAGCAGGGTCCTTCTGAGGGAAGGCGAGCATTGTAGAGGAAAGGGACAGCAAGTGCAGAGGCCCTGAGGCGCAGGGGTCGGTCTGCTCGGTGATGTATCTTGACGCTGTTGTGAAGGGAGTGGGGGTGGGGGAGCTTCACAGAGGGGGTGGAGCATGCTTCGGGACAGTCCCGATCATGCTGGCCTAGATGGACTTTGAGTTTTATTCAGAATTTAATGGGACTGAGCTCAGCACTGCCTTCTTGTCATGCCAGCAACCTGGGAGGCTGGTACAGGAAGATGGCAAGTTTGATGCCAGCCTTGACAACTTATTGAGATCCTGTTTCAAAATAAAATAATGAGGGCTAGAAGTCGATCGTGGTGACACGTACCTGTAATCACAGCATTCTGAGAGACTGAGGGAGGAGGATTGCAAGTTCTAGCCCAGTCTGGGAAATTCAGTGATTTAGGGATACTGTCTAAAAATGAAACATTAAAAAAAGGTTTCATATGTAGATTACCATAGAGGTCCTGGGTTCAATACCCTCTGCCACTAAAGTAAGAAGACTAACAAGGGAGGAAGTACATACAGAGGGCTGGAGGAGTAGTTGAGTGGTACAGTCTCTAGCACTGCAAATAAAACAAAACACAACGAAACAGAACACTCCCCCAAACCCACCGTGTATTTAAAATGGGAAGCAAGGGTCTGACCTACATTTCCAAAGTGTGCCTCTGGCCCCTGGTAGATGGTGAGTGACAGCGGAGAAGACTGGCCTTCGAGGGCCCTGGTGGCTGTGTTCTTTTTTTTTTTTTTTTTTTTTTTTGAGACAGGGTCTCGCTTTGTAGCTCAGGCTGGCCCTGAGCTCACTATGTAGCCCAGGCAAGCCTCGAACTCAGCAATCCTCCTGTCTCTGCCTCCCGAGTGCTGGGATTACAGGCGTGAGCCACCACGCCCGGCTGGTGGCTGTATTCTATCTAAGCCCACATTACCCCAAGCGGCAGTTCCCTGTGTGTGGGTCTCTCTTGCCCACCAGACTGTAGGCCACGTTGGGGAGGGGCTCTTGTCACGTCTGTGACCGTTATTCCTGCCGTTCATTGAGAGCGTTGCCTGGCACAAAAGGGAACCTGCTAAATATTTGTGGAGTGAGTGACTAAATGGGTAAGTCGAGCATCGTTGCCGTGGACGGTTCGCCTCCAGTGACGTCTACTTCACAGGTGGTGGCTGCGTAGAGCTCTGAGTTTAGTGAGGTTTGGAGGCTGCAGCTAAGTGCTGGGATCAATGCTGGGGCAGGGCTGCAACTATAGACCTAGCTGTTCAGGAGACTGAGGTAGGAGGTTTGCTTGAATCTAGGAATTGGGGGCTAGTCTGGAAAATGGCAAAATGAAACCCTGAAATTGTCTCTTAAAAAGAAAGAATCTGGTGTCGGGCATAATTTGCAAGCCTGTCATCCCAGCACTTGGGAGGCTGAGGCAGGAGGATCATCACAGGTTCGAGGCCAGCCTGGGCTACATACCAAGACCCTGTCTGTATCTGTTGGTCACTTCTGCCCTGGGCTGGAGGTGTGTGTACAAGGATCAGTTAGTGATGTCTGTCCCGGGCAGTTACAGGGGGAAGGCTGCCCTCACCAGGAACGGCGTGGCTGTGTGGGAAGGGCATGGGAGCCTCTGGGATCTCTGCTAACCCCTCTCTCTTGGTCTCTCCTTCCAGCTGTCCCTACCTGGCCAGCAAGCTGACCCTTGCCATCCCCATCATTGCTGCCATTCTCTTCTTCTTTGTCATGAGCTGCCTGCTGCAGACGAGCTTCACCGACCCCGGGATCCTGCCCCGGGCCACAGTGTGTGAAGCAGCTGCCCTGGAGAAACAGATCGGTGAGATTCCGATGCCCAGCGAAAGCTGTGTCCACAGAGCCACGCTTCAGGACGGGGGTGGGGGGCCCTGATTTCCTCTTCCCACACTCTGCTCCGGTGGGGATAGAGTAGCGAACAAGGCAGGCTGGAGCTGACGAGGGAGCAGAGAGAGGCAGATGACAAACAAATGAGCAGTAAATATGCAAGAAATGCTGGCAGCCAGCGTGGAACTGAGTGCTTCCTAGGAGCCAGGCATGTTTTAAGCTCTTTATGTCCTGTTTTTATTGAATCCCTCACTAGTCCTGTGAGGTGGGTACTGCTGTGGTCCCCTGTACTAGTCCATGTAATTGAGGCACAGAGGTGCTAGGGAAGCGGTCCAAGCCCACACCGTCAGCGGAGGAGTTGGGATGAGGCCCCAGCAGTCTGGCTAGAGCTCCGGCTCTTGAAGGTTCATTTACTCACTTACCAGACATTTGCTGTGTACCGGGACCTTTCTAGATGCCAGTGATACCGAGTAAACGCAGCCGGCAGGGACTCCTGTTCCCATGGAGGGTCTCATTTCAGGAAGGAGAGGGAGTGTAAGCAAATCATTATGTATCCAGTTGTCAGACGGGAGAGAACAGGGAGAGGACAGGAGCTAGAGAGTGATCTTGGAGGTCCTGGGAGGGGACCAAAGGCAGCAGCCTCTGAGCAGAGGCCCTGGACTCGGCTCACGGAGCTTGGGTGGCAGGGCCCGCTGTGTGTCCCAAGGGTCGTGCCAGGAAGACAAGGATCTGCACAACATAAAAGAAAAGGCTGAGTGGTGAGCAGTCTGGCGGGGCCTGCAGGCCAGTGGGAAGGCTCGTGTGGCTTCCAGGAACCCCGGCTGGGCCTCGCTTCCTCCTGGACGGCTGCGTGGGCTCCCCTGGGCTGCTGGGCCCCTGGGGTCGGGCTCTTAATCTCAGCTGGCCCCACCCCAGCTCCTTCCTGCTGAGAAGTGACACGGGTATTTTCACACCTCGGGTTTCCGGTCTGCGGTTGGCTCCTTCCCCCAACAGGGTGCTGTTTACATGGGCTTTTAAATGCCCAGCTGGCCCTGAAGAGATCTAGTGGCCTGTAAATGTCAGAGCCCTGCTGGCTCCATCCCTGGAGATCATTTCGCTAATTCTCCAGGCAGCTTGGGAGGAGGCCAGTGGGGAGAGGATGTACTCTGGAACTCTCGCGGTCTCCTGCCCGTGCACAGCTGTCCACAGCCACAGCCACGGCTGCTGCTTTCCTCTCGCCCGTACAGCTTCCTTCTCTCCTGCACCCCACCCACCCAGGGTTCAGCTCTTGGGCACCCTTCCCTCATACCTGGTCTCCCCGGAAGCTGCCACAGCCCAGCACCCCCCAGCACTCCTCCCCTGCAAGCCGGGGCTGATTGCGAGGCAGGAGTATTGTCCAGCTCAGCCCGACCCAGGTCGGGCGGCCGGAGTCCTCTGGCCTCGCGTGAGCCGCGCTGGTAATGAGGATGGCAGCAACCCGTGCTGGAGAGGGCTCGGCCAGGCGCTCGCCTCCTCTCACCCTTCCTCCGTCCCACTCTTCGGGGAGACAGCCCTGTTCGCCGGTGTGTGCTGCAGGTGGAGCGTGTGATCTCCCGGCCCCCTGCTCGGCCTCTTCCCCTTAGTCCCTGTGCCTCCGCATCAGTGTCCCACCCAGTGGGGCCAGCCCCCCAGCGCGCAGTCCTAGGCACATTTCTTCCTTCTCTGTCCCTGAGCTGCAAGCTCTATGTCACTCACCTTGTCATCATGTAGCGGCTCTGTGATGTTGACTGAAGGCGGAGGAGGGACTGAGGACCGTGAGCCTCCGTGGGCCTCCGTGCCTCCCGAGGGCACGGGCTGAGAGGCTGTCAGTGTGTCTCCTGGTGAGGCCCCACTGGAGTTAGTCTCTGCCGCCTTCACAGTGAGGGACAGGGACTCCGATGTGCGTCCCGCCCTCTGCAGCTTCCTGGCCAGGGCAGTGCAAGGGAGGAGCCCTGACCGGCAGCCCTGGGTGGGGTCAGGAGTCTCCGCCACACGGAGGACTGGGAAGCTGAGCCAGCCTTGAAGTTTGAAGTTCGGGTGGGATTGAAGCACAGGGAGCCGTGAGAGGGAACCCTCCAGGCAGATGTACGGAACAAAGAGAAGGCAGAAGTGCAGGAGAAGGGACAGACTCGGGCCACCGAGTGAGCCGGACACACGTTGGCTGAACGTGTGGAGTGTTGTGAGAATTAGGGCGGTTTCTCTTGGAAGGATGGAGTCAGTCTTACAGGGTCCCAGATGTCGGGCCCCAGGGCTTTCCTTTGAGACAGCTGCCAGCCCTTTTTGTTTTGTCTGTTTTGAAACAAGGTCTCACTGTGCGGTGCAGCCAGGCCTTGATCACGTTATATGGCGCAGCTTCCCTGGAACTCAAGGCAGTTCTGGCTCAGACAAAGTGGTAGGATTACAGGTGTGTTCTTCTATACCCGGCTAAGCAATTCATGTTTAAATACAAACACCTCCCAAAACAATAGTTAAGTCAATGGTGGACCCATTCTCAATGGCAGACCTCAGTCAATGAGGTCCCATTCCATTGTGCTGATTGATGGTGGCACGGCCCTTACTTTGTACAAGTATATTCTATGTAGTTCTCATGAGGAGGAAATCACTAGTGCCATTATATATACATATGTGTGTGTGTGTGTGTATTTTTTTTTTTTTTTGAGACAGGGTCTCACTTTGTAGTTCAGGCTGGCCCTGAGCTCACTATGTAGCCCAGGCAAGCCTCGAACTCAGCAATCCTCCTGCCTCTGCCTCTCGAATGCTGGGATTACAAGATTGAGCTACCACACCCAGCATCTGTGGTATGTGGTGCTGATGGCCAGTGGGCGTGAGTCACCACGCCCGGTATTGTTGTATGTGGTTACCAGGGAATTGAACCAGGGACCTTGTGCTTGCCAGCCAGGTGCTGGAACCACTGAGCTAAATCTCCAGCCCCACGAGTAACTGTATTTTAGAAAGAAAACTTGTATCATTTCTATGAGTAGAAAACTACTCTGCTCTTGTAAAAGATAGTCATGTAAGCAAAACACAGTTACAGATCTCCTGGTGGTTACATTTCCTGTGGAATGGTTCGCTGAGGTTTGGAAGGTTCAGCATGAGGCAATAAAAGTTAGGACGCTCCTCTTGATGGAGTCAAGCTTAGCAGAGAGTTGCAAAAGGACGCATCTCCTCGTCACATGATGCAGCATTGCCCAGTGCCGTGGCAGAAAACAAATCTTCCATTCCTCTGAGCACAGGCACTGCAGGACAGGCCGACCGCACCCCACCCCCGAGCCATGCTGTGCATCTTGGATTCTGTGCCCTTGGGGGGCTCACGCTGTTCCCTCTGCAGTCCCGCAGCCTCCTTGGTTCTGGCCCAGCATCATGGTCACTTCTTTTCCTTCCTTGCGTGACCCTGCTTCCCCCTCTGCACTGTCAAGGCATTGTGTATAGACACCAGTGTCCTAATTGACTAGCTCTTGATACTATTAGACCTGATTTTATGTCATCTCCTGTTTCTGGAAAGTCTTCCATGGTTGTTATTCTCGTTACACACTTTAGAGATGAGGAAACGGAGGCTCTAAGAGCACTGAGCAGCTTCCTCAAAGTCACAGGCTGACAAGCAGCCACATCAGGTTCTAAAGTGAGGTCAGGCTGCTGTGGACAACCCCTAGTGCAGCTGACTCACGGTGCCCCCCCAGCTGCAGCTGGGAGCTCTGTCTGACTCTGCCTTCAGGCCAAGTTCTTCCTGATCCTTGGCCCTAGCACAAGGCCTGGTAGGGGCAGGGTGCATACACCTGTGGAAAGAACCGAAGTGCTGACCCTGGTCGAAGCCGGGCTCTGGCTGCCTTGGGCAGAGCACAGGCAGCTAGAGTCTCCTCTGCAGGGCGCAGCCTGGGGCAGCAGATTAAGGGGCTGGGGTGGAGCTCAGTAGTAGAACACTTGCTCAGCGTGTTAGTTACTTCTCTCGTTGCTGGGACCAAATACCAACACCCAGCGGTAAAGGAGGAGAGGTTTGTTGGGCTCACAGTTCCCAGAGGCTTCAGTCTGGCTCCGAGGTGGGGTGGCATGTGGCAGAGGAGGAACAGTTCATAGTAAGCAGTGGGTAGCAAAGCAAGGGCCGGGGAGTTAGCTCAGTGGCTCCAGCGCCTGCTTGGCAAGTGCAAGGTCCCAAGTTCGATCCTGGTACCACATACCACATCGCTGGGCAAACACACACGCCAGCCACCACTTATGACAGCTTGAGGCATGGGGGGACATCTAGGCACTGGTCTGAACAAGCCATAACACTCAGCATGCTTGAGGCCCTGGGTTCAGCCACAGCCCCCTCAGTAGCCCAGGGCCAGCCTTGGAGGGCTTCAGTGACGGCCTTAGCCATAGGCGCTTCTGGGACTGAGGAGGCCCCAGTTCACCCCTCCATCAGGAGGAGGGTGTAGGGAAATTCATTTGCTCCCCACAGCCATTCACTCAAAGAGGATGAACACTCCTATCCGACTGAACCCTTGCAGGTGTCACTGACCATCTGGAAGGCAGTAGGAAGGCCTCCGTGGTTTGAAGGCACCTTTGTTATTCTTGGGAAAGAACAGGACATAGCAGAAAAAGCCCTGGAGTTGATCTTAGATTCCTAAAGACAGGAAGCAGGTCTGATAATCACTCTTCCCTTCCTCCAACAAGTTGTTTGATTTTTCTGGTGTTTTTGTTGCTTGGTTTTTTCCCCATACTTGGAATTGAACCCAGAGCCTTCACGCTGAGCTACGTCCCTCTCTTTTTATTTTTTTTTATTTTGAGTTGGGTTCTTGCTAAGTCACTGAGCTCAAACTTGTGATCCTCCTGCCTCAGCCTCTCCGAGTGCAAGGATTATAAGCATGGGCCACCATATCTAGCTAATATTTATAGGTTAGGTATCTGTGATCCAAAAACCTAAAACCAAAATACTCCAAAATTCAAAACATTTTGAAGCTAAACCACAGGTGGAAAATTGTACACCTGACTTCCTATGATGATTTGCAGTCAAAACACAGGCACACTAAAAATGCTGCTGAAAATTACTTTCAGGTTACATGTATCAGGTGAATATGAAACATAAAATGAATTTCCTGTTTAGACTTGTCCTGTCCCTAAGGTATCACATCTGAAAAAGTCTGAAATGCAGAACACTCCCGGTCCCAGGCGGGTGAGGGCCCAAGTCGGGCATATGTAGCCTGCTGCATAGGTGCTCGACTCTTTGCCAAACCCAAATTCAACTTGGTGAACTCTAACCCGATCCTCCCAACAAGCTTTTGAGGTAGACTCCATTATGTTTTACATTTCATTTTACTTTATTTGGTTAGTTAGTTTATAGATGGAGGTACAGAGAAGTTCAGTGATTTGACTGAGTGGAGGACACCCCAGCGCGCCTGTCTGGCTGCAGAGCCCGTGTCCAAGTCCAGGAGGCAGCGGTGGGCACGTGGCCAGGAGCTGGGACCCGACCCGGGGCCTGGGCAGGACTTGGGCATTAACAGTCTCCAGAGACAGGAATTCCGCCGTCTGGCGTCTTCAGGACCAAGGTCAGGGCCAGCCTCAGGGCAGCTCCCTCAGTGCTTGGCCCAACCCTGTGTGGCTGAGACGGCTCCTCTCTGTTTTAGGGATGAAGAAACTGGGGCTCAGAGAGGTGAAAGGACTTCCCTGAGTGGCAGGTGGGTAGGATTCCAGAGCCTGTGCCCTGCTCTGCGAGCAAACAGGCTCGTAAGTGCTTGCCCCGTGCCAGTGCCACTGTGCCAGGGCCGTCTCCGATCCTCACACCCTCCAAGCAGGTGTCGCTCGTTGCTGTGCGTCCGCACAAGCAGCAGCGGGCACAGAGAGGCAAAGGCGTTCTCCAAGCACTCGCTCCTATGCGGGAGGGTCAGGATGTGAACCCAGGCCCGCCTTGGCCGAGCGTGTTCCCTTCCTCCTGTCACTGGCCTCGTGTCCGCAAGGCTCGGCCTGCCTGTTGTTAGGCTCTGCCTGCTCCTGAGGACCTTCAGTCTGGTGAGAGCGAGGAGGAGGGCGCATGAGTCCCGCCGCAGCACCAGCAGTGACGGCGAGCTCGGCGCCGTGTGTGAGGCTGGCGCGGCCGAGAGAACTGGCGGGCAGGAGGGTCGAGGCGCTGCCTGGCTGGAGTGGGGACAGGGAGACCGAGGCCCAGGGACTCAGGGAGCAGAGGTTGGGGCCAGGTGGGAAGTTTGCCTTGAGCTTCTGTTTCAGGGAGGCCAGGGAGGGGGTTCGCGCTAGAAAGTGACTTAGAAGGGGTCTTTCGAGGAATTTGGCAGTGAGTGCAAGGAGGGCTGAAAGGCGGAGGTGGGGCAAGGATTCTTCAGGGAGGCTGTGCAGTGATTACAGCCTGCCTTTTTGGGATGATGGGCTGGAGGGTGAAGAATTATGAAGGCAGGACCAGGCCAGACCTCACAGTTGGCCCAGCAGGCACAAGGCCAAAGATGGCGCCTGCAGAGGACTTCAGACTGAGATTCTGCACTGCGTGAACTTGGGCAAGTCCCCTCACTTCTCTGGGCCTCTGTTTTCTCATTAGAACAGAGGCAGTCAACAAATGGAGCATTTTCCAAGAGCCTACCGTGTACCAGGGTCTGTGTTAAATGCCCCCTGAGATTCCATTCAGCTCTTGGGTTATGGCATCAGCAAAAATAAGGAGGCAGGAAGGGATAAACAGCACCTACCACGACACTGTAACGTTTACCAAAAGACCTCAGGCCCGAGGTTTGTAGTCTTGGGTCGCATCCGGGTTCTGTCATGTACTAGCTGTGTGGCCTGGGGCACATCATCGGCTGACTGGTGCATTATGGTGGTGAGGATCAGCCCAGAGTCCCGCACGTGCTTGGCAAACATGCCCCACTGATCTACACCCCCAGCTCAGGCCAAGTCATTGACCTCGATGAGCAAGTCCTAGCTGTCACAGGGAGATGGCATGTCATCGTGCCTCGAGGAGGCATGATCAGGCAGCGGGAGATCATGTCTGCAGTGCACTCAGCACCCAGAATATGTTGAGGGGAGTGTTCCCTCTCCCAACCCCCGTCCTCCTCCCTCTCTCCTTCTCTCCCTCCCTCTCTCCCTTCCTTCCTTCCTTCCTTCCTCAGTAGTTCTGTGAGCTGATGATAGCATTTCACATTGACATTAATTTATTTACTCTCCAGAACAACACTGAGATCGGTACTGTTGTTAACCCTGTCCGTGCCTGGGGAAATTGGGGTGTGGGGGAGGTTAGCGATTTTCCGAGACACACATGTAGCAAATCACATCACCGGAGAAACCTGGCTAGTAAGAAGCAGAACCAGGATGTACTCGGCGTTCTTCCTGTTCCTGCTGTCTTATAGGTGAGGCAAGAGGCTTAGGGGAGCTCGTTTGCCCCAGACTCGTGCAACCAGCCAGGGACGAAGCCAGGTTTCAGAGCCCACTGCCTGCACTTTCTCTTTTCTTTTTTCTTTTTTTTTTGAGACAGGGTCTCGTTTTGTAGTTCAGGCTGGTCCTCAGCTCACTATGTAGCCCAGGCAAGCCTGGAACTCAGCAATGCTCCTGTCTCTGCCTCCTGATTGCTGAGATGACAAGTGTGAGCCACCACGCCCGGCCCCGCCTGCACTCTTAAGGGTTTTGTGTGTTGCTCTTTGTGTTTATGTGAGTGGGTCTCACAGTGTCACCCAGGCTGGTCTCGAATGGGTCCTCCCGCCTCAGCCTCCAGAGTAGCGGGGACTGCAGCCTTGCGCCACCACACCCAGGTGGCCAGTTAGTTTTAAGGAGGAAAAATACTCAGATGCTTTGAACACATTAGGTCAGGATGATTGTGAAACAGCTTAACAGAGATCTCTTTGTTAGGTGCAATGTGAGGCTGGAGTGTGCGCTTCATGACTGCGTGCCAAGCACCTGCGGTAGTGCCTGGCATGTCAGTGGGCACTCGGTGAGTAATCACGGGCGGCAGGTGGCCAAACCGGAGACATCATCCAGTGGGAGCCAGGTTGGGAGCACAGCTGAGGCCGAGGGCCACAGGCTGCTCTGCGTGACTCAGCTTCTGTCTGGGATGGAGCCGCTGCCCCCCAAGACTGTGGCCCTCTGTGGCCAGGGTACGGCAAGGCCCGGTGGGTGGGATTTTGGGCTTTGCATATGGCAGCCTTTGGTTCAGATGCTGCCCTCCTGGCGTATCGGCTGCAGGCCCCTCAGCCTTCCTTTTTCTTTTTTTTTTTTTTCGTACCAGGGATCGAACTCAGGACCTTGTACTTAGGAACAGGTGCAGTGCCACTGAGCCACATCCCCACCGTGTTTTCTTTTCTGTTTTAATGGAAGCTTAAGGGACTTACCCGAAGTCTGCCGGTGGTCAGCTTCTGTTGTGTGAGTGTCCTGGCTGAGTGAGATCACGCAGACGGGACCAGCACCCTGGGGGGTGAGAGAGTGATAACTCCTCTCCAGAGATAGCTGTGGTCCTTATTTCTAATCAGTAATCCTACTAAGTTTTGCCTGTTTTGAATATTATTGTTTTTAGGTATCTGGTTTCTTCATTTTGCATGGTATTTGTGAGATATATTCATAGCGTTGTGTGAGGTGGGGGATTGTTGGCTCTCATTGCTGTGTAGGATCGTGTGGCGGGAGTACGTACATATTTCTCATCCGTTGTGCTTTGGGGGCGGTAGGAGCACAGGGTTTGGCTGCGGTGCGAGCTGCTGCTGCTGTGTGTCATCTCACACACAGCTCCCTCCAGCAGGGCCTGGGAGCAGGACCCTGACATGCTCTGCTCCAATGGCTGTGGCCAAGCAGCTGGCCAGCAGTCACCCGGGATTTCTAGTCCCTTTACTTTTTCTGCCAACTCTTGATACTTTATGTCTTCTTTATTTTGGCTGTTGTAGTGCAGTATAGTTGTAGCATGTTGTGGTTTTAATTTGCATTTCCCTGCTGACTAATAAATATAAACACTTTGTCTGTTTTTTGAGTATGCTATGTAGCTCAGGCTGGCCTTGAACTCCCTGTTTATCACTGTGTAGCCTAGATTAGCTTTGAACTCATGACAATCTTCCTGTCTCAGCTTCCCAAATGCTGGGATTACAGGCTTGTGCCACACCCAGCTCAAGTACTTTTGCATGTGTGCCTTGACAATTTGGACAGGCTCCTGGTCATGTTCCTCTTTGTGTTTTCTCGTTTTTGTGCATGCATGCGTGTGTGCACACGCGCGCACACACACACACATTCTCTCTGTTTAGCTCAGTGGTTTTGTCTATATCTCTTTCTCTCTGTCTCTGTCTCTCTCTCTCTGTCGTACTTACATTAAGCCCAGGGCCTTCACACTATGCTACATCCACAGACTATTGTCCTCTTTATTTTTTATTTCTTTGAGACAGGGTCTCGCTTTGTAGTTCAGGCTGGCCCTGAGCTCACTACGTAGCCCAGGCAAGCCTCAAACTCAGTAGTCCTCCTGCCTCTGCCTCCTGAGTGCTGGGATTACAGGCGTGAGCCACCACGCCCAGCACTGTAGTATGTGGTACTGATTGCTGGTAGGTTTGAGTCACCATGCCTGGTATC